>BPLS01000201.1:789812-856422 GCA_019656275.1 Rhododendron kiyosumense | reverse complement strand
TTTATCGATTACAATATCGGGTAATCCCGCCATATATTAGTAGCACGTAAAAACCTACCAAAGTCCTGAATAGACAAAGTTCTTGTTTGTTATCATATGGTTCACTGATTGTTCCTTTAGTTTGAGAACGTGGTAGCTGTACGCGTCGAAGAACCTATGTTCAGAGGCACGGCTTAAGGGCACCAAATCTTTGTCATGCACTGTTGGATCATGGGGTCTTGCAGCTTGGAGGCATTGGAAGGGTTTCTCCTGGTGTTGTAATATTGTGACACAACTGACTTGGACTAGTACACTAACAGAGGGAACCATCATTCAGCTTACGTATGTCGAGACAGATTGTGGATTAAATCACATCTTTGTCAATATCCTAACAGAATGGGGTAATATCTGGGACCAAGGTTAGGACCGCGTGACTAGCCTTCTATGGGGAGCTTCTCCTGGACCTCTGGTAATCAATTCTTTAGTGCTTCACTGCCTCCCTATTTGTTAGCGGGACTCTTTCCCTTTCTACCCCTGTGTGCCATTGAATCTCCATTGGATCTTTGGGCATCTGAGATGTGGCAGGATTTTGGACCTCCAATACGGATATTTACCTACATATATTGGTGATATTGGCTGATTATCACCAATATATGGCTGAATCATACGGCTAGTGACCAATTTTTTCCTCTTTGCTATCTAAAGAGGTTTCTTTTCTGACTTTCAGTAGCAATTCCCATCCTTTTAGCATAGATAAAAAGCTGCCTCAGTTCCTGTTTCAAGAAGCCTTAACAACACTATTGTGCTTCCATTATGTCAGCTTGCGCAGAAAGAGCTACAAAAGATCAATATGTACAAGGCGCCAAGAGACAAACTAGTTTGTATCCTCAACTGTTGCAAGGTCATCAACAACTTACTGCTCAATGCTTCTATTGCTGCAAACCAGAATCCACCTGGAGCTGATGAATTTCTTCCTGTTCTCATTTTTGTTACTATAAAGGTAAGGTTAGTATGCTGCATGTAAATTCCATTTCTCTGGTACTTTTTCCCAAGCGCTTTGTCCTTATTTTGCTTTGGATCATGTATTGTCTAAATGTCAATGAAGACTTTTTGTTGCCTCCGAAGTTGTCTAATAAAAAAATTGCTCTTTGGTTGTTTGTCATCGTCAACCATTGATGTAACATCTTTTAAAACTTCATGCCATCTCCCTACTTTCTGACTGTTAAAAAAGATTGAAAATGTGTCTTCTTTATTTTTGGATAAGTTGAATAGGGGTCAAAACTTAGTACTCGCAGAAAGAGAAAGGTCTTCTCAGAGCCACACTGAGGGTGCCGGGATAAAAAATTAAAAAAAAAGTGTATGTAATACTCACCCCAAAACTTGTTGAAACTTAAGAACTCTTGAAATTGGAATAGATGCTCAGAATTCTGAGGTTCAGTAAACTGGTGTAGAGGCTTGGTTTGGTTCGATTTAAAGGCATAAAAGCAAAAGGTAGGGCTAGCACAATCTTGGTTAGGATATCAAAAAAGTATTACTGCAAAGAACTCTACTTCATCGATAGAAGTAGTTAGTACTTTGACAAAGACGTCATCAAGTTGATTTGTTAATAGAGAAGTCTTCATCTCTACAATAGGGAGATTTTTTATGCAAACCACGGAAAAATGAGTAGAGCAGATTGCCAAATCCACATAGGACACATTTGGGACCTTGTATGTTTCTAAAGGCTTGTTGGCTGCACGTACCGTGTTTTGTATGTTTCATTAGGTTTTATGAGTTAGAGACAATACAAGATAATCTAGGTTAATTGGACAAGGGCTATGTTCTATAATTTGGTCTTCGGGCTGGGTGCTGGTTTTAGGTCTTAAATATAGAATATATGAAGTCAATGAAAGGTTCTTGGACAAAAGAAATTTGCTTCCCCTTTGTTTTTGCTTTCTAATGAAATTTTCTTGTCAAAAGACATAATTCCAGTTTTGGAATGATGTTTGGGATGGTACTTAAAAACTAATTTTTAATGTCCCAATGGATATAATTGTTGTCATTCTCGTGCATACCTTTTCTTATGATGTGGAATTTGAATATCTCAATTCAACTCAGTTGACTTGTATATTGGACTTTTCGATTGCATCTTATCCTACAGGCAAACCCTCCGCAGCTACACTCCAATTTGCTATACATACAACGTTACAGGCGGCAATCCCGACTAGTTGCAGAAACAGCCTATTTTTTCACAAATATTCTCTCAGCAGAATCCTTCATTTTGAATATTGATGCCAATGCCCTTTCGATGGACGAAGCTGAGTTTCAAAATAACATGGGATCTGCCCGAGTCCTCTTGTCTGGCCTTTCAGCAGAATCTGATGATACGTCTGGCCAAAGTGATAAAAACCTTATTGCTAGGGCAGAACCCACTGAGCCTGAGCAACAAGCTTTTACTACAAACAAGCATCAGGACCCTAGAGTGCAATCTCATTCCTCAGTTGGATCATCTGAAGTGAAATTGGGGAACAAGGAGAAAGCATCTGGAAAAGATCAGCAAACAATATCCAATGTTCTATCCACATCAGATTTGGAGAATATAGGAGCATCTATGCTTATGATGGAGGACCAAGTGAGCCAAATCTTTCAAGATTTTCCGTATTTATTCTCCCAAGCCGGTGACCTAACAGTCAGTAATGTAGAAGAGCTCCTAGATAATTACAAACAACTTGTTTTCAGGTATGTTTGTCTTTCTAAAGGAATGGGAATTTCGATTCCATCTCCTCCGTTGTCCAATTCACAGCATCAATCTGGACTTATAGCCAAAAATGCAAAGGAATCTGAAGATACCGGAGCAGAAGAGTCTAATTATGAGATGGAAAAAGATACTGATAATGACTCAAATGGTGTCTCGCTGCCTGTAATGGAAAAGTCGGAATCCGAGATAGTACAAGATGAAGCATTGGAGTTTCAAAGTGTGGTGAATGATTAGATTTCCCCAAGATAACTCACGAGGCATGCTCTACATGCAGGATATATGTGGATTTATGGAGATGGTGGCCATCCGAGCTTTCTGGATTTCTCAAGGGATAAAATGTCGGTGTTGGGTCACAATTTGCAAGTTTGGCAGTTTGTTTCTAGATGGACACGGAGAGAACACAGACTGACGCAAATCCAGAAATTTGAGCAGGAGATATAAGGCCCGAGTAATTTACTCTGCTTCAGAATCATTTTGTCTTCCCCAATGTGTTGAAGCTATTGTTGCATGTGAATGCTGGGGGAGCGGAAGCCCCTTTGAGATGGTAGGAATTGGTTGTGGTCCAGTCTAATTGTAAAATTAGTTGCCATTGTTGTCTAGATCAAGAAACGTGATTTCATGATCTGTTTTGAGAAATGTGTTTTCTTGAAAGTTCCGTTGAAACTACTTTTGGGAAACACACTTTTATTGTGTTTAGTGAATTTTTGGGACCTCTCGTGAAACCAACGAGATATGATACTGATGTCTTTTCAAACTTTAGGTACAACCAGACAAAAAGAAGTTTTAATATTTCGACCATGAGTGCATTATAAATCAAATGAATTTGCATTTGTGGTACAGCAACACAGAAAATTGTGCAGATCAACTTCCTAACCAAAATCGGAAAATCCTTTTAGCTTCACACTTCTTTTTTAAAAGCGGATGTTCAGATTAATTTGCGCTCACCTCAACTAATTCTGGAATCTTAAGACTAACAACAGAACAAATCCTCCAGTGACTCAAAGGTTTGGAATATTTGGCTGTGGTTTTAGCCTTCACACTTCGTTAACAAGAGGATTATAGACTGCACAGACCGGCAAGGCAGGTTAATTTATATTCTCCAGTTCTCTCTTTCTGGTTTCCCTTAGGATCAATGGCGGTGGACCCTATACAAGTGTTACACCCATTTCCTCTCTCTTTTCATTTTTCCAAATTTTTCACTCTATTGAACAATAAGACCTTCATTATTAATGAAAAACAATTGTTCAAGAGCTCCATGAAATTTGCATTTACAACAGCAAAAGCAAGAAATAAAGAGACATACTAAAATAAGCTGAAAAGGGCTGACTATTATGAAGCGAGGTAAATGATGTTTTTAGCTACTCAAACACTATCAAATTTTAATAAGTTGCAACAAACAAGCCCTTGTAAGCATTAGTATAATCGAAGACTATACTATATCCTACTACTACATCGATCTTTGAATCTACACATCAGCTATTGTTATACAACTTAAATACAAAAGCTGCAGAGCACCAGCAAGCCAATAGCTTGGAAATATAAACAACTCACAAGTTTCCTACCCTTGCAATCTGTGATTTCTTCAAGTTTATACAAGCAGAGTTGTGTCACAACTGAAGGCCGGTAGAAGCCAAAGACGGGTAGGAAAATACAAAGGTTTTTGACCATCAACTTTGCTCTTTATAAGGAGTCCATATCAATTTGCTGACATCTACCTCAAGACCGCCACGGCCTGCAGCTTTTAAATGACGATCCAACACCTTGGGATCTGCACAAATGACGTGCTGCCCTTTGCGATACTGGATCAGTTCTAAGCCCTGAAGGGTGGTCAATATATCCTCTGCCTTGATGGCTGTCATGTCGCTAAGCTCCTGCAGGGAGCACAAGTAATTTAAGAGAACATATATCGTTAACAGAAAAAACAGCAAGTAAAAGAATCAAGACATCACAAGCAAGCGCGACACATTCAACAAGAATTCACATATTCTTCAATGAGGAAGAACACAACTCTCTTCCTTTTTAAACATGCAATTGCTCTTACTAGGCTCAAATTTAGTTCTTTGGGCGGATAAGGTCAAAGCAAAAAGCACACCAATGACCAATCACAACACCAAAATTTTAAGGCAAAAGATTATTTTGCTTTTTGGCAATAACGTTAATTGCTGCTTTTTAAGGAACAATACTGTCTTGTTACATAGAAAGATGAGTATCAAAGACATACATGTACTTCTATGTGAATGGCTCCACTCCAGATGATAATAAGTAGAGGGTGTTTAAGAAAAACAAATAAGATACAGAGAACAACTAAATGGAGCAATTGAACTAAAAGTTAGATAATTCAAGCGCATACTCCGACACCTACCTTGATAGATATGTTGCCCTTGTGCTTCTTCAAAATATCTAAAAGAACCCGGGTCCAGTATCCTCTGTAGCTTACCAGCCCCAGGTCCGAAAGGGGTCTTTCAGGTGTGCCAACTTTACTCTCTTTCTTGGAAAGTTCATAAGCTTCATCATGTTAACAATGGTATTAGCGACTATACGGTGACATAATGTTGAATTACTTGCCCTTATGAGCAAGTTCATGCACCATTTTGGACAAAAGCAAGTATGCAATATTTATGTCAACTAAAGATTAATATGCAAAAAAAGAGGGGGGAAATTAAATAGAACTGAGATGATAAAAAAGAAATGGAGAATTAACTGGAAGTTAAGCTTACAGAATGCAATTAGGAACTTCCCATAGCCTTTCCTCTGATAGGGAGGAAGAGTCAGAATGCATGCCAAGTTATAGGACTCTTCTGAATGCTTTTCCTGCATCATTGGATGACAAAGCTTACCAAGATGGAAGTGTCTTCAGAAATGTCTAATAAATATTAAACTGCCTTCAGGTCTCAAAATTTTCAAATAAAACGTTTCTGGTTATAATAATTAATCAGATACAGCCCTAACTTATCTCAATGTTCAAATTTATTCAGCGAAGCAATACTAGTTACATGTCGTTCCTTAAGCTGACGACCCAGCAGAATACAATATTCTGAAGACAAAAGGTTAAAAAATGCATCTCCTTGTGAAGAAGGAAACAGGACTCTGACATTAATAAAAGAAGGAATGCATAACAAAAGTAGGCAAGTTGAACCTAGTCAGGCAACATCTACTTGGTGATTTCTGGAGTAACCAATACAGAAACATGATCTAAATTGAATGAAATTGACCATTATGGTTTATATTTCTCTTACAGGTGCCATCCCATTAACAAATTTTTATTTCAAAGGCATGTTTACAACGCGAGGCTCCTGCCCAAAACACCAGACATGCTGATTCCTACTTCAGCATCTTGAAATACCTTCTCTAACTTGGCCTTCTGCTCCTGAATCTCCGAAGCCACAAGTTACCACAATTATAGAATGCAAAATTCCCCAATTTCACTTGTTTGCTCATATTTGTTTGATTTGAAGAAGTCCACAACTGACTTCACTGTATAGTTAATACAGTGTCAAGTCAGGTTGCTCCTGCATTTGCTTATTAAACCTAGAGTGGTACATGTAAATTCAAGTCCAAATCAGTAGGCATTTATGTACAAGGCTTGGTTTGGTTATCAGTATGCATTTATGTGATAAAATAGGAGAATGGATGACTTCAATTTCTCATCCACTTTTATGCAAAAGATAGGCCTTTACTGGCTCCTAAAAACAAAAATCAAACAGGTGAACTACAATGTAATTGGTGAAAGACACTCATTTAAGATTTTGTCTTATTTATCCTAGGATACTAGTTAACATAACCATGCCAAACAAAGCATCAATAGCTACATGTACAAATGAGTGGATATTCAGCACTCAGATACAAAAACGATCTTATTTAACCCTCCTTATACAACATCCGTCTGCTGCATGCCACCAAACCGTGTGACATCAGATAATCTATACACGCTACATCAAACTGCCACTATAACTTCCCACAACACAGAAGAGGACAGCAATAAGGAGGATGATTTCGAAAAACCTTTCAAACTTATTAAATACCTTGGAGAAGTAGCCAACCATGTGGCATCCCCGATCATCACATTCACAAAGCACGTAAAACAGAAACAAGTCAACGTCATAATAGAGAGTTTTGTGATCCAGAAACAATTTTGCCAGATAGCAAAGATTTTGTCCATAAACCTTGTTCTTCTTGCCATCAATCTGTTTCAAAATAATACAAGTCAGAAAAGCTAAACAAACTTCAGAGATGGCATTCATGACGCAGTGATAATAAATTGCCACTCAATGCATACCATACAGAGAAGAATGGAGAATTAGATTTATGTAGCTGACGCCAATTTATCTGGACGCGAGGCTTAATTTGATTTGGTGTAATTCATGCGTAAGATAAAACATTAAAAAGTGGATCAATTGAAAAGCACTAATTACGTTTGAAAACCTAGCTGAAAAAATATACTCCATACTACAATCTTGAAATCTCATCAAACTAATCAATGATGCGATGCGTAATCTTGATCATGATGAGATTAAATAAAAGGCAGGCAAGCTACATCCAAACCAATAGCAAAAGGGAATATAATACAACATGAGAGCGCACCTCAAACATTGACAAGGTGCCACTTCGATATATCTCATCACCAGGGGGATGCTTGAGATCGCATTTTCTCTTCAGAAACAAGATTTTAAAAAAAAACAGAAAAATGAATTTAGTCTTGATTGACAAGAAGATGAAACCTTAAGATGACATTACAGAAAAAGAACCAAAACAAATGGATAAAACCCAAGACTTAGAGACGCAAAACCTTTAAGCTCCAATTCAAGATACTACAGGGATTATTCTCCATATATCACTCCAGAACATGAAAAACGTCATCCATTTCAGAAAAAAGTGATAAAAGAACGTACTCACACAAATATACCACTACGAGACAACACAAAAAAGCATATAATAGAAACTCACACCAATACAAGGAAACAGCAGTTATCAAACTAATGGAACTTCTTCCTACAATGATACTCTTCAGCCAAGTAATGAACCACCATCCCTGTCTGCACAACCCTTAACTCTTAGACAGCCGGAAGCCTTAAATACCACAAACAAGTAGAGAACTCTAAAACTAACAGCTTCCTTTTACTCCCACTCCAGCATATATGAAGCCTGTGAAAAAATTGAGGTAGATTCTGTCCATACCACCTCAGATATTAACTAGTTCAATGGGAGGAAAGTTCAGGTGGAGGATACATGAGTTTCATCACTACATACGCAAAAAATAAATCACCACCTTCAGAGCCGATACTTATTGGACACAGCTCCCATCCCTGTATCCCTTAGCCGTGTCATATATGGTCAAATCAAACAACATGAAGGCAACAGGGTTTTATGAAGGGCAAGGACTAGGATTGGGTATTCATTAACAACAAAAGAACATGGTAACAATAAAAGCATCAGAGAGGGTAAGATTGCTGCTTAAGAAGCATTTAATATTTAAGGCATACAGCTCACTTTATGCATGCAAGAACTTCACTACAACGTCCAGAAAAAGGAATACTACAATGCTTTTCTTAATCTTTCCAATTATGCATACCAAAATCTGAACTTCAGGTAGTAACATGATTACAAAGAAAAAATTGAGGCAAAGCTCACCATATGCCTCTGAAGCTGTTCTTTGCGCTTCATGAAAGTGAGGCAGAACTCACAAAAGTACAGCTTCAAACAGTCATTGTATTCTGGTGGAAAGGGAGAGAAGTACCATGTCTCAATCTCATATCTTCCAAGTTCTATAGTTGCTATATTTTTAACTTTTGTGAATTCTTCATGTTCACGCAAGCTGGCAGCATCAAGCTCCTCATGGCCCTACATAGTTGAAAAGAACATCTTCATAAAGTTTTTCCTAGAACATGTATGACAACAATAAGTACGAACAGTGGTGATAAGTAATTAAGTACACACCTCCACATGTGTCTCATCAATCTTGCGCTTCTGGTGGCGCGTCATTTTCAAGCTTGTTGCCTAATACATCAACGATGAAGAAATCCATTCAATGAGGATTGATAACATTACATTTTTCAAAAAGAAATATATGTAGAGATCTAATTTTTAAGCATATATACACAAAACAGTCCCTTCTATGAACCTTGCAAGGACGATGACCATATAAAGTAATTCCGAACCATTACCCCTTCCCAGCATAAAAAGAAAATTGAAGAGAAAGAGGAGCGTCTCTGTTCTACAAATTGGTCCAGGCGGGGATCCAACGCCTAGATAAAAATCTGCCTAGGCGCCGACTAGGGAGCTAGACGAATTCTGGGCGCCCCTCTTCCACCCGACTAGCGCCTAGTGGCTTTAGAGCACTTACTAAAGAGGGGACAAAGTTGCATGGACATAGAACTCAAAAGAGACACTATATCTGGGTTTAAGCCCTTTCATTTAGGGAAAACACGTATACACACACAGTGAGGTCTACCATTTGTGTGTCTTGAACAAGCACCCAGCCACTTAAACTGGCTGTATACCTCTTTTCTCAAATCTAAGAAAGAAATCAAGACAGGCCTATAAGGAAAACGCTTTTGACTTCCTCAAAAGCTTGAAAAGCAGCATTCTTGTCTGAAGCATTTCCAATTGCTATGATTCCAGCATGAACACTTGAGTAACTTGAAATCAAATGTAAACCAAGACCAGAAATAATACCTTGTCCTCCACCTTTTCATCCACAACAGTCTCCACAGAATCAAGATCAAGCTGTTCAAGTTTAACCCACTCATCAAGCCTTCTATTGACTGAAAGACACATAACAGCATGCAAAAGAGGGCAAAAAATCAGCAACAAAAACCGAGAGCACACTAGAACCAAAAAAAAAATCACTACAGAATGTTTCCACTAAAATAAATGGACTAAAAAGCCCATGTTTCCAAGAATTTCTAGGCAGGTCATTCACCTCACATACATCAACTAAAATACTACCATTTAGTGAATACATCTTTGACCATTGTCATTAGCCAGAAGAGAAAAAATATAGCGGAAACGCACCCAAAATTTCACAAACATAAACCCTATCCCTAACTTACCAATTGCTAAGAGAACAAAGATACGAATTTTTACATTCCGTATAATGGACGTAGTACTCATAATCGTTGCCCAAACATACACTCTAACCCTAACCCTAATTTACCAAAAGCTACGAGAACAAAGAACAATCAGACGAATTCTTACATTCCGTGTAATGCACGTAGTACTCGTACTCGTTGGGCCCAGTGCCGTGCATCTTCCTCCGTTCGATGACCTTGACGGGGTGAAACTTCCCGTCCCTCCAACGGCACATGACGCGGGTACCCACCTCCAACGGCAGTACACTCGCTTTCCTCTTCCTGCCCACGTCATTCTCCGGCGCGTATCCGGCAGAATCGGACGCCGGTAGGTGGTGTCCGTCGCCGGCGCCACCGAGAGTCGCGGTCGAGCCGTTCTCCGTGCTCGGCGTGTCTATCGAGCCCATTTTCGTTTGATTGAATTTTCGGAGGAGAATAGAAAAGGTACAACTGTACAAGTATCTGTTTTTAAGAAGAAACTACGATCACCACCCTCGACTATGGAGAAAATACAATAAGGTCCACTAGTTTGACGAAATTGCATCAAATTCCGTTACATAAATAACTTTGCTTTGGCTTATCCTGCCCTTGTTCTCTTCCCAACTCAAAAAGAATTTTTCAAAAAATTCCCCCTAAATTCCTCCTAGATTTCTCTTACTTTCAATATTTCTCTCTCTATTTCTCTCCACTTATTACCCCTACTATTTTTCAAAAAAAATTTCAAATTGCAATCCAAACAAGGCAGGAGAATAATCTCGTGGGATTATTTTTTGTCTTATTCAAAAAAAAAAACTCACCTTTCTTAGTTTTGTGTCAATTTTTTGTGGATTATTCGTTCGTCTAGACGAAAGAAATCTTAAGAGTAAAAATTATCATCAAAATCTTATAAATGTTCATTAATGACGAAAATAATTCAAAACAAACAGATTTTTTGAATTATTTTTGTCTTTATTTCAAAAAATTAATTCAATTAATTATTTTTTACTTTTTAGATTCATCTCGTCGAGATGAAACAATAATCCACGAAAAAATGATAACTAACAAATGCGAAAAAAATTGTATAGGGCAAAAAAAAATCTTCCTTTATTTGGCCAAAACATCTCTCACTTTTCTTTTCTTTTCTTTGTCGTTTTTCTTTTATTGTTTTTCCAGACGATAGGATGTTAAGGCTTAGGCTGCATTTTTTTAAACTTATCTTAAAATAAGTTGGTTTGTCATTATTTAAATTTTTTTTGCATTTGTTAATTTTGCACCAAACTTTTGTGGATTATTTATTCGTCTCAATGAGAGCAATCAAAAAAGTAAAAAAAAAAATTTACTTTTACCCAAATATTTTGAGAAATAACTACTTTTTAACAGAAAAAATGAAATAAACTTATACAGTACAGGATTCAAAACCTTGTTTAAATACGTTTGACTTAATGCCAATGAGATTACGTTATTGATCTCTCGAATACCTATTATGATTGTGCTAATTGGAGCAGATTTCAGCAAGCTCAATGCAATCTAAGAAAATTAACCAAGCCCAAAAAAAAAGTGAGGTCAAGGTAATTTAGACTGTGGATTAAAATGAACATTTAAAATGAGAAAAAGTGAATAACATGGCCTGTACAAAACCATGACTGCCCAGCCTTAGTAGCAGCTAACTTGAAATTTTATTTATTTTATTTCATTTTTTGTAATATACAAAGCCAATGAATAGGATGGAGCTTAAAATGGAAATGTTCATGTTTGTGTCAACATTGGTACTTGTGACAAATCAATTGCTTCTCTCTGCTGGTAAGGTCCCAAATTAGGTTTTTGCTTACAAATGTAAAGTGATTATTTTGCAGTTTTTAAGTCTCAGTAAAAATCAATAGTGAATTCTCAAACAACCTGATATAAATGGACTTTTATAATCTTTTCATATAAAATCAAATTACTTACTACTAGATTTTGCAACTACCTCAACCGGAGCCCAATCGTATACCGCCGTTAATTGGAAACTCCTTTTTTGCTCGTTGTACATCTGCAATTTTGGTTTTTTAGTGTCATGGCCCTCATTCTATAATGCATTTTAGCGAAATGCATGATTCAAGAATCGCCTCGAAATGAGCTTCTTGAATACTAGTATCATACTTTCATATACAAAACCCTTGTGCAAAATATATTATGCACGTATCATCTAAAAACTTTTACAGATTCTAATAACACGTTTGGACAGCATGCGCTCGATTACTATGTAGACTATACTCTATTTGCACCCAAAAACTTCTCGAAGTAATATACGGTATACCTAGTTTTTGTGCACATACTTACAACTTATCTGTTGTGACGGTGTATATAGGTGCAGTCCATATCGGCGTTAACTACGGCAGGCTCGGAAACAATCTCCCTCCTCCAAGAGATGTAATAAGCCTTTTCAAGAGGTGCAGAATCCAATCCCTCAGGCTATTCGACCCCAGCCCCGAGGTGCTCAACGCGTTGCGAGGATCAAACCTTCGTGTCTCCCTCGGCGTGAGGAACGGAGATTTGCCAAGCCTCGCGTCGAGCCCAGCTGCGGCAACCCAATGGGTTAACAGGAATGTCGCGCCATACAAGAATAACGTGAGCTTCGATTGGATCACTCTGGGGAATGAGGTGATACCTGGACCTTTTGCCAATTGCGTTGCGCCCGCCATGAATAATATCCGCAATGCCCTTAGGTCGATTGGATTGTTCCGTACAAAGGTGAGATGTTACAGAACACATATTATTATGTATTAAATGAAGTTTGCATCTACAAAAATAGTATTACTATTGGACAAAAGTTTGAAAAATTTCATAGACGATAATGAGCACAAAAATTGAATCGGGTCAATAAGCTTGTCCTCACTGCATATACCTACTACAGGTGACAACAGTTACTACATTAATCCTCGCAAGTTCTTACCCACCTTCGACAGGAGCCTTCACCGGTGAAACAATTGGTGTCATGAGGAACGTAACAGCATTTTTACGGAGAACCCGTGCACCCATCATGGTGAATGTTTATCCATATTTCGCATATGCCTCGGATCCAGCCCATATTTCGTTGAACTATGCCACGTTCCGTTCGCGAACACCAGTGGTGGTGGATGGACCGTTCAAGTATTATAACCTGTTCGATGCTCAGGTTGATGCTTACAACGCCGCGTTGGAGAAGATCAATGCAGGCACCGGAAATGTCTATTTTCACGTTTTTTTGTCGGAATTTCATATTGATTACATGCTGATAAAAACATTGACTTCACCCCGATAATCGCAGGCAATGTACCAATTATCGTGTCAGAGACAGGTTGGCCAACTTCCGGGAACCACCCATACACAAGCATACCTAACGCGCAAACATACAACAAAAACCTTATCAATCACGTCAACTGCCAGGGCACTCCGAGGAAGCCTAGCCGGATAATGGACACCTTCATTTTTGCCATGTTCAACGAGAATCAGAAACCTAGTGGGGTTGAGCAAAATTGGGGATTGTTCTATCCAAACACCCGACCTGTGTATCCGTTGTTCTAAACTTTGCTAAGCCAAGTGAACTATAGAGCCTTTCAGTACTTCTATATTGTATTTGAAGTCCAACCAGCCATGCATGATTGCAAATAAGACTTAAGGTGGACTGCTAAAGAGGCAAGGGTTAAAGATGTCAAGACTTTAACATTGGTAAGGAGAAAATATTTCACATCGATGCCTGCTTCGTATCTACATATGCACAGCAACACCTATCTACGTATGCACAGCAACGCCTATCGATAGAAGTATGGATATATCTCCTTCGTTCCAAATTTACCCTAGCAAACATTACTTTCAATCCAGTATACTTTCATCATCAAAACAGAACCGGCGAAATCCTCACATTCATGACAACTTGAGAAATGATTATATGGAGGTTTTAAACCTTTCAAGCTATGTAGCATAGGTACGAAGTATGATAATCAACATTCTGCAGTAAAATAAGTAGATGAAGCGACACTGACATGGCACAGTAAATAACATTCTACCATTTCATTAACCACAATTAGCGTAGAAAATGGCGGGTTCTTGGAGTCAAAGTGAAAAAGATATTGACATGAATCAAGCAATATAAAGAACAGAAAAGCCAATAATAGAAACTAAAAAGAACATCAACCTTTCTTTTCATCTTCCTGTAAAATTGACCAAAACACCATAAAGCTATTCTGGCTAAAATTTATGCCTCTTAAAGTAAGAAGAAAATAGAAAAAAGGTACCACAAGATGCACCTTGCTCAGCATCATCCGTAGCAGACCAATATGTCCCCCTATCCTACTCTCGGTGAGGACTTCTGTAACTTATTGTACTAATACTACCCAGTGCTTTCCATACCCTAATCGACAGCCTTCTTCCGAAACAAAGAGATGAGAAACCAAGAAATAAAACCATATGATCTGCCAACAAAATTTGGAACTTTCCAGATCCTGTACGTGAGAAAAATCAGTAATACGAGAGAAAAACAGCAAATTAAGCTTCAGTTTCCGAAGATGCTCTGCTTGAACCAGTGATGGAGGATTCAGGAAGCATTGAAAGTTTGGGTTGCAGGCCTCTACACAGTTTTAAGGATGGCCCCATTTTCATGCACTGCACAGGAGAGAGAGAGAGAGAGAGAGGTATAAGTCTAAAGAAAATGGGAATGTAAAGACAATTCTATATATTGGACTCAAATCTAGTAGCATCTGACATGATCTATTGAAGATGAAGTTACGAATTTAAACCAAACCCATCAAATTAACTAAAATACTCAGATCACTCAAATAAAGTAATAGTAGCAAAGTTACAGCTTCTTACCTCCTCATAAAAAGCGTTGATCTCCTCCTCTGTAAGCCCATCTTCTTCTCCAGCATTTTCCTCCCAGCCAAGAGAACGAAGAAATGCAGCCTCTTCCTCATCAGGATAAACTGTTCCATTAAGGCACAAATTCTTCTCCCCTTCATGACTATCCCCATTGTTAGTCACCTCACTACCAGTCTCGCTAACACAAGAACTTACATGAGAACTACCTCCCTCAACTGATTCACCGCACTTCTCCACAGGCAGAGACACAACAGCAGAAGTGTTTGTTGAGGTTTTCTTCCTCATGAGATTGAAAAAGTCACTCCGGCTCCGAGCCTGAGACGATTTCTTTTCCAAAGTGGCTCCAGAATTTAAAGATAAAACAGCTACCTTGCCTTCAATGGTAGAAAGATTTGGGCTTTTTGGATTTGGGCTTTTTGGACTCTTCAAAGAAGCAGAAGAAAGCATTGGAGCAGCAGCAGAAGCAACCTGGCAATTTACTACTCTGCTGGCATTATCAATTGGGTTTGATACATCCTTTCCTATGGAGGAGACACCATTTTCCCGAACTGGCTTGAGAACAAGAAACTTCCCAGCATGAGATGATCTTGGGGTGTCAGATCTCACTTGTCCACCATGAAGAGAATGATTAGCCAGTTGGGATGAAAGGGGCTGCTGCTGCTGCACACTCTTGGAACCCACCATCGTCTCATTGGTTCTCACTGCTGTTTTAGGCTTTGATTTATCAGAACTAAGAACCTGGAGAGAAAAAAAAGGCAGGAGCTAATTGACCACTCAATGTCCATACAAAACAGAATCTAACATCGCAAAAATTTAGCCAGGAATTTAGAATACAAATAAACAAAAAATCGCAAGGAACAATGCTTCAATAAAGTAACTGAAGAATATAACATCTTGGTAAATGATTTGCCATGCCACCACAACAAACCACAGAACAAGGTTTGTTCCTTTAAATATCTGATTCTATAACCCTAACAAATGATTATGTATTAGACCAATCATTACGGGAGGATACTGGAGCAAAAAGATTATTTCCCACTTTGGAACCGCCCTGTAGGATAAACCCCGGATACCTGCAACCACACAGAAGCCACAGGTATCATGTGTAGGGCTTCTAATCAAACCAAGCTACTCGAGTTCCAGCACGTATTTGTTCGCCAAAAGCTTGTTCAAGATCAGTTTGTCACATAAACCAAGCTTGAACATTTTTTTGAAGTTTGTTAAGGTTTCAAACAAGCTCAAACAATCTAGTACTTGGCTTGTTTGGCTTATGATGTATAAAAATTTCAAGCTACTCAAAATTAGCTCGTGTTGCGCTTGATTAAAGCTCGTCTCATAACCAAGCAAGTTTGAACATATTCTTAAAGCTTGTTAAGTTTTCAAACCAAGCTTGATCAACCACTGCTCAGCTCGTCTAGCTCGTTTATTACCACTAATTGTGTAAGTCAAGCCAATGCTAACGGGAGTTGAACACAATACCCTGGATACTACCACTTCACACTAACAATCGTAACAGCCCTCATCAACCAACTCGTACACCCCTCTTCTGTAGGAAAACAATTCCATATGTAAAAGCAAAACTAGTGAGGACAAGGTACGGTTCGGTATACCACAACCCTCCATATTTTGCTAGCATGTCCCGCTTAAGATGTGTATGCAAAATGCACACTTTAGGAGATACATGGAAAGATGCATTGTTCAAAGCAATTTCAAAATAGAGTTTCAACAACTGTGCCTTTTCCACAAGTGCTAAGCAGGAGCATTCCTAAAGCTGACCATCAACCAATTGGCAATTCGACTCCAGGTCCCCCAATTGTAACAAAAATGAAGATATTACTAAAGTCACCATAAAATCCAAAAAAAAAAAACAGCTTTGAGGCCCGCCAAAATCAGCACACTTGAATAAGCTTAACAAATTGTGTGACCAAGTACCCATCAGTATACGGAATATGGTGTTATTCCACACCTCCACAAATTAGAGGACAATAAGTCCTCTAAAGAGAAAACAAAAGAAAACACAGATTCTTCGACCTACTATTCAGCATCATAATGTCCCCTTAACAGGGATTCATAATTCTCTTTAATAGAACTCTAATTTTCTATGTAGAGAGAGAAGTGCAAGCAGGTGCTTATCAAAAGCACGGATGTGAAATGAGTATCTTATCTGCTCAAAGAATCCTAAATAATTGAAAGAAGGAACCACACAATGTAGCATATTTGATGTGCATAGATCAAAGAACCCTTCAGGTAGATAACCTGAAAAGAACTGATCCATCTATTAGACGTGTTTACAATACAAAACACAAAACAGTTCATTTGCTACAAAATAACACAGGAGAAGTATGAACGAAGTTCTATTACCAAGCCTTTATGCATCAAGGGTCTTACCGGTATTAATTGCTTGGATTGCTTTATTGCCAATTCCTCAAGCCTCTGTGTTTTATCAGGAAGCTGCAAGTCAAACAAAATAAACCCTGATACACCAGCCTTGATTATTCCCTACAAAACTACAACAGGAGTAACAAACAGTTACCTGGGGAGTAGTATGAGCTCGAGATGGAGCCTGCGACAATGCCTCAGCCATGTTAAGACTTGCTATAGGACTTGAAGACCCAGATGATTGGCTCGACATAACACTTTGCTGAACTGATTTGGGACTCATGCTATTGCTGCCAATCATTGCGGGCACCTCTGCCAGAGCAGAAGTCCACCCCTCACCACCAATCAAGCCAGGATTTACAAAAGGCAAACACTGTACAGCGGTGGTTGAACCAGGAGATGGAACTCTTCCTATATCAGGCACTCCTTGCTTCTCTCCAGTTCCAAGAGAGGGAAAATCCTTGTCAAAAGAACTTTTCAGGGTGCTCCTAACAAGTTTACTTCCGGAAAGCACACCATTGGTGCTACTGTGATTGCTCCTACCACCATTTTTTGAGTCAACTACTCTTCGAGGCAATAGCTCTTCAGGTTTCCTATACACGAGGGAATTAGAACGCCTCAACATATCCTTTTCAGCTCTACTAATTAACATATCACCCAATGGATCGTCCTGGTCCCAATGGTTCCCAATGGCAGACCTGTCTTTGTCTTTATCACGGTTCTTATCGCGATGACTTCGACTGAAACTACTGTATGGATGCTTTGAAGAACCATTACTACTTGGATTACGCCGAGAGTTGTCTTTATCACTTACACTCCTAGAACATCTATTTTGCCGGGATTGTGCTGAGGAATGACCATCTACAACAATGCAAACATGAAAAATAATAAATCCAAAAACTACAAACAACAAAACAAGAACAAAAAGGAAGGTTAATCAAAACAGGCAAGAGTACCACTACCTGTGTGTGAAGATGACGCAAAATGGTGGGTTGAATTGCCAGCCCCATTGACACTTCCAGTAGTTCTCAACCATTCTGGAACTAATGTGGGTTCACTTCTGTCCATGAGAAGTGAACATGATCAAATATACAAGAAACCACAACTTGCCTTCCTTTCAAAACCCTCCCCGCAGAAAGAATGTTCTCTCCTATCCGTAAAAGATCCAAACGCTTCCTTTTCCCCCTCCGAGTGTATAAAACTTCAACAGCATTCGAATGAAACTAACATTCTTGTCCTCTCACAACAGTTAAAAGAGGCGAAAGCCACAAATAGACACGTAGCCCGACGATGTCCTTAAATGAGGTCCATCACTGCCCGGGGCAAATACAATGACGATTACGAGGAAGAAAGCCTCTCTAAACCTCCATCTTCACTAAAAAGACGGATTCGCAGACGAATACAAATCACTCAGAAGACCCTCATTGCTGCAATAATAACTACCATACGAAACGAATTGAAAGTCGAAACCTAGGTTCCCAATCACTGGCTCGAATCAATCAGAACAACAAAACCCCAGAAACCAATACAGCCGCAGTCATGCAATTATTAACTTGAGGGACTAAATCAAAACCCTAGAAAATTTGACCAAAATCTAGAACCTTCAACCAAGTAAGTTCTAAAGATCGAAAGCCACGTCCAGTTATATATAGAGAGAGAAATAGCAAAGCAAACCTCCTGTGTGGTTTCCCGTAGAGGAAACCCTAACTGCTCGAATAACCGCCAAAGTAATTGTATATTGTATATATATCTGTGTAGAGACAAAACGGGGGCGGAAGCGAGGGATAGGGAGAGGGAGAGGGAGAGGTGTGGAGTGAAGAGGAGGAAGTTGAAAGGAAAACGGAGTGATATTAGGGCAGATATAGAGAGAGAAAGCGGTGGTGAAATCGCTGATGGAGTTTTTGTAGAGAGAGAGAGACAGAAACGTATGAAGAACAAGGTCTTGGAATGAATTTTTAATTTTTTTTTTTTTTGTATTTATTAATTAATTAATTTTTCTGTTTCCATTTCTTGCTCGCCAATTAAAATCTCTGCACACAACCAACCCAAATAACGTGAACCCGTTGTTCCGGGTGAATAGGTTACGGGTGTTTCGGTTCTCGGGGTTGCGGGTCGGACTGTCAAGCACCCTCTCGCCAAGCGGGATGCCGAGCGGCATATGGCTGTTCATCTTGGCGCGGACAACTCGAATTAAATCTGAGGGCATATATGTCTAAATCTCTCATTGCTTAGTCAATATTCAAGCCATCAATTCCCGATATGAACGGTCGCTCTGCACCACCGCCAAGCACCCCTGCTTGGCAACATCTCCTAATCTGGGTTGCGGGGTCCTCTCGATGGTGCACCCGATCCATATTGCACGATCCACCGCTTAACAGACCGAATTAAATTTGATCCGATTAAATCCGATTCGATACAATGCAAGTTCGATTATCGAAATATGGTCTGATTAATTCAAAAACAAACAAATTGAATTCGCATAGATCCAATCCGGTCTGTTTAGGAATCTAATCCGACAATTTTGCATTAGATCTTTAGAGTGTTAAAATATATATAAACGCAAAAATCGAATATTTCAAGTGCTTAATTGTGGGTTGGTGTGCTTATTTTTTGATAGGCTATGGGAGAAACTTTTTATGTATCACCGGTATACAAGGGAGTTTCATATCCCCTTTGAAAAGTTTCTAGTTTTTCGGCCATTTTTCGATCACATTTAGATGATCGGCTTCGTTCATTTTGTAAAGTTCGGCGAGAACCTTAATCATTTAAAAATTC
This sequence comes from Rhododendron kiyosumense, assembly GCA_019656275.1. NCBI lineage: Eukaryota > Viridiplantae > Streptophyta > Magnoliopsida > Ericales > Ericaceae > Rhododendron > Rhododendron kiyosumense. The sequence goes on along the minus strand of BPLS01000201.1, from coordinate 836,673 downwards.
GTGTTTATCGGACTTTTGTAAATACATGATTGACATATGTGAAAATTGAAGAAAATCAAAATTGGGTTTCAATTCAGTGTGTTTTTTGACCTAGTTTTGGTTTTTTTTGCAATTTTCCCGTGTACTGATCATGTATCTACTAAAATCCGATGAATATGATTTTTGACATGAATATGGTTCTTGCCGAACTCTACATAATTAACGGAGCCAATCATCCAAATGTGATCGAAAAATGGCCGAAAAATTAGAAACTCCACGAAGGGAATACCAATCACACTTGTATACCAAGGATACATAAGACTTTCTCATGAATCGAACTATCTAATCGTCTTCGTGACCAAGTTATTCGTTTTTTGGCAACTCCCCCGTTGCTAAACTATTCCTATTTCATAAAGCGGGTGCATATCTCTCTTCTATCAATAGTGGAACGTGATTCGCTTCGAAATGAAGAAGCAAAAAACGAAGTGTGTTCTTTTAATACACATTTATACACTTGTTATTATCAATTTATTGGACTGATTTTAAAATTTTATGCTCTGTTCTCTTTTCAATTCAAAAAGAATTTTTCAAAAAATTCCTCCTAAATTTCTTTTACTTTCAACATTTCTCTATCTATCTCTCTCCACTTATTACCTTTACTATTTTTTTAAAAAAAATTCAAATTCCAATTCAAACAAAATATTACTTTTTCAAAATTTAGCAAGGTGAATTGACACCTCTGAATTTTCTCTAATCTCGTAGACCGTCAAATGTCAAGTACGTCTATTGTGGTCTAATCTTGATGGTTTGAATCAAAAAGTCTACTCACACAGATTTTTTGTGCACATATTGTGCACAGATCACTGTGTGGGGCCCACTAAGGGTCCCACACAAATGATCCGAGTCATTCATTAAATTTAAAATATTTTTTCAAAGGTCCTCGCGAGAAATCAACTCAATCCGATACTTATAGGTGCTCGATCCATACATCTAAACTTTCATTCAGATTTTAGATGTATGAAAGTTTAGATGTATGGATCGATCACCTATAGGTATCGGATTGAGTTGATTTCTTGCGGGGGCCCTTGAACATATTTTAAATTTAATGAACGTCTCAGATCATTTGTATGAGACCCTTAGTGGGCCCCACACAGTGATCTGTGCACAATATGTGCACAAAAAATCTGTTTGAATAGTCAGACTCGGTTTGAATTTAGTCAAACATGAAGCATGTAGAGCTTTCTAAACCTTGTACAGTTGTACTATTATTCATGGGGAAAAAAATAGGGAAAATTGCACATCAGTGGAGAAATGGGTAAATAATGTAGGAGAGATTTTTTCGAAATTACATAAATATGGAACAGAGGAAAAAAATATTCCCCATGCATGGAGTCGGTTGAAGTCGAATCTAGATTTCCTAAGTTGCCCCTTTTATGAATTTAAGTTGACCCTTCCATGGTTCTAAGTTGCCAATTCAATGAACCTAAATTGCTCATTCTATAAACTTCATGGGTATTCAATTTATTGAGTATTTCTTCAATCTCTTTATCATTTATATTATTTTCTAAGAAATTTGGGATCTAGATTACTTGCAAATTTGCATGAAACGGACCAACTGAAATTCTTCATGCATGAAATGGAGGAAAAAAAAATTCTAAAACATGAAGTCGGTTTGTAGTCAAATCTGAGTTTGAACCTAAGTTGCCCCTTCTATGAATTTAAGTTGCTCATTCTATGGATCAAGTTGCCTCTTTTATGAACCTAAGTTGCCCATTCTATGAACTTCTTAAAAATTCAATTTCTTAAGCATTTCTTCAATCTCCTTGCTATTTCTATTATTTTCTGAAAAATTTGAGATCTGAATTACTTGCAAATTTGAGTTTCTAAAGTACTTTGAGATTAGTGTATTTTGGGTAATTTTTTAGAAAAGAAATGATAGAAAAATAAGATGTATGTGTTTTTTCTAACATCCACTTTATACTTTTGCTTTTAGATTCTATGAATTGCCACTTGAAATTCTTATTTAGTTTTACTTGAAAATGTGAAAAAGTTATGCTTCTAGCTACCAATTTACTTCACTGGCTGTTTTTTTTAGAAAAAATAAGGTGAAACTTAAGTCCATAGAAGAGACAACTTACGTCCATAGAATGGGCAACTTAGGTTTAAATTCATATTTGACTACAAACCAACTTCATGTTTTGGGAAATTTTTTTTCCTCTGTTTCATGCATGGAGAATTTCAGTTGGTCCGTTTCATGTAAATCTGCAATTAACCCAGATCCCAAATTTCTCAGAAAATAATAGAAATTGTAAGGAAATTGAAGAAATACTCAAGAAATTGAATACCCAAGAAATTTATAGAATTGGCAACTTTGGTTCATAGAATGGGCAATTTAGGTCCATAGAAGGGGCAACTTAAATTCATATAAGGAGCAACATAGGAAACCCATATTCGACTACTATCAACTCCATGCATGGGGAATATTTTTTCCTCCATTTCATGTATGGAGAAATTTTTTTCCTCCGTTCTATATTTATGTAATTCCGAAAAACCCTCTCCATCACTTGGGCATTATTTACCCCTTTCTCCACTGATATGCAATTTCCCCAAAAATTTACTTTGACCGGATATTGATAAATTTTATTCTTGTGTTTATCAAAACATTGCACATTAATCAAGTCACAAGAGTCAAGTTTTAACGAGATCCTCAAATACAAATTATTCCCAAAATGTCCTTTTGTATTCTAGTCATACCACATTAAGATAGTCAAAAGTTTCCAAAATCAAACATTAATTGCTATGCCATTGTAGCATTTCCATATCAAAGTATCAGTTATACCTTTAATTTTCTACGAAACTCAAATGGCAATTTGCATAAAAATAACAATTTAGGGAGTAATATTTACCTCTCTTTTCAAAATATTATTAAAAAAAACATAATTGTAGATATCTTTTGGAGTTTTGCCGAAGACATAATAATCAACCATTGAGAAATTTGCTAAATTTATCATTACTTGAAAGTTTACCAAATGGAACGAGGATAAATTCACAGAAACGGACGAGGAATAAGATGATAAATTTGCCAAACAACAAGCACCAGAAAAGGAATGGCAAATTTGTTAAATCGAAAAATTTATGGACTGGTTTTGGGGTTCGGGTATGGGAACAATAGACGATAATTGAGTAACTTCTTAAGGAACTTAATTTTCAAGGTGGTTTGTTAAATTTGTCCGGACAAAACTATAATAAACCAGCATTTATGTCTAGACCAAAGCTATAGTTCCGCCACACATAACAAGCACTAAAGAGTATATTTAGACTCGTCAAGAGACTATAGCGACTTAAAGTCAAGTATTGAGGGAGAAACTCCATGTACTAAACCATTTCTTTTCTAGTGGAAGAGCAAGAAATGCATATATAAAAGATAAGAGTTACAAGGGAATACAACAGACTATAAACAACAAAAAGCTACAAATATAGAACAGGAAGATCCGCCATAGCTCCATTCCAAAAGTTTATGGCCTCTACAGCGGTGGAAATAGTAGGAGACATCAGCACCCAATTGGCTAACCAGTGGGCACGATGAACATCTTTGCGCTCGACCTCTGCTATCCAGCAAAAAGCTAGTTTGGAAATTTCGCGGCCGATGTTACGCAACAAAAAAGTGTCTGCGAAGTTGGGCTCAGACTGGCCTGTGAGCTACAAGGTACTAGCATCTACGCAATCAGTATAAAAAGATATGCAACATTATTTAGTAGTTATGATGTAAAGATCCACTTGATTGCCAAAAGAAGAGCCATAAGTTCGGTTTGCAAGGGGCTGGAACTGTATCAAGCGACAGAGGATTCTTGAATCAGTTGAATGAGCAATCCGTCGGAGTTGAGTGCCCAGAAACCCAGGCAACTTCAAGATTGACCCGCTTTCCCCGTCCACATAAAACCCAGGCCACTTCGAGATTGACCCGCTTTCCCCGTCCAGGTAAAGATTAACCACCTGCTGCTGGTTAAATAGAATGTCGGGACCGCTCACTCTGGAGCACCTTGAGTTTCAACTTTTCTCAGGAAATACCCAAACAGAGCTCCGTTTGAACCAGAGAGCACTATCGATAGCCAGTGCGAGTGCAGCATTGGCAAGAAAGCTGGTATTGTCCTAATTTGCGGGAAAATTGCGTATAGTCCTCTTTTGTAGTAAAAACATTTTTAGCACAAAAGCACTATTTTCCCAGAAGATGCTCCAATGGCTTATATAGGGGCCAGTTAGATATAAATTCACAAGCACGAACAAGCCGATAAGACTATAAGATGTGATAATCAGGCGGGCTGCTAACACAATAACACAAGCTTGGCAGATGTTTTTTTCGGGCTTCCCAATCATCTCGTACTTCCATTTCAATCCATCTCGTACTTCCATTTCAGAAACCTCGCATAAGTCTCTGGATAAAATGTTCTTAACATGCGTAAAAACTTGTCCTCTTCCTCGGAGTGGTATAGACTATAGAGTTTTTTTTTTTTTTTTTTTTCATTTTTTCATTTTCTTACCGCTGAGTTCATGTTTTCCCATCTCATTCCAGTTGAAAAACACAAAGCATCAGACTGAAAAAATATCAACACGAAACAAGCTACATAAAGAATTATGCCAAAAACAGAGAAAAAAGAACTTCAACCTTTCTTTTCTTTTTCCTGTAAAATTGAGCAAAACACGATAAAGCTATTCTGGAGAAAATTTATGCCTCTCAAAGTAAGAAGAAAATAGCAAAAAGGTACGGAAAGATGCAACTTGCTCAGCGTCGCCCATAGCAGACCAATATGTCCACGGCTTCAAAATGCAGGATGCGGACTGCTGCAACTTATCGTACTAATAGTAACCTTTGCTTTCCGTACCCTACACGACGGCCTTCTTCAGAAACAAAGAGAAGAGAAAACAAGAAACAAAACCATCTGCCAACCAAAACTTTCCAGATCCTGTACGTGAGAAAAATCAGTAATACATGAGAAAAACAGCAAATCAGGCATCAGTTTCGGAAGATGCTCTGCTTGAACCGGAAATGGGGGATTCAGGAAGCATTGAAAGTTTTGGTTGCACGCCTCTACTCAGTTTTAAGGATGGCCTCAGTTTCACGTACTGCACAGAGAAAGAGAGAGATAAGTGAAAAGAAAATGGGAACGCAAAGACAAATATACACATTGCAGTAAGACTCAAATCTAGTAGCATCTGACATGATCTATTGAACACAAAGTAAAGAAATTAAATTCGTTATTGAAAACAATAAAGTACTATAATCTCTGCTAGCGTCTGTGCCTATTCGATTGACGGACACAATAAAAATCAGTGAGATTTTTTTTATTGTTCCACACACATCAAACAAGCACAATGCTTGTAATAAATTACTCCAGTTCAAAATTGTGAAAAATGTAGGATGCATAAAGAAAACAAACGAAAACTAAAATGTTTGATTTTTTATTATAATACCCAATTCCCAGGTCACTTCACGAAAACACACACTCTCTCTCTCTCTCTCTCTCTCTCTCTCTCTCTCTCTAAAAAAATCAAAAAACAAAATTGTGAGAATTTAGGATTAGAGGTTTGGGAGGCACAAACACATTTGTATATAGTATATAGATTGATTAAGTTCAGATATAAAAACAAAAATATAAACATCACAAACAACATGAACATTATCAAGATACATAAACAAAAAATTCACTATATAAGCATTCAAATTCATGACAATTTGGACACCACCCAAACTTTCTCAAATTACATTCGTGCCTTCTAACACATACCCAAAATGCTCAATGAAATAAAAAGGGACACACAATTGGGCGTCCCTGATATGTGTCCAGGCATATCCGAAAGCGTCCGTGTCCTAGACGCGTCGGACATGAACACGTAAGGCCAATAGACATGTGTCTGCTTCTTGGGTACAGAGATAATCTCCACCTTTTGTCTGTTTTGCCCTGTGATTTCTGAAAAAGCCCTTACTGTTGGAGCTGATATTTTACAGGAACCCTCAGAATAATATTTTAAGAAAGATTAGCGGTTTGGATCATCTTTGTGGGACCCAATATGGGCCCCACAAAAATGTATTTGCATGATATGTGTACAAAAATATGTGCAAAGTAGCACAACTGTTTGTTGTTTGTGATCAAATCAAGACTTTCACAAGTTAAATATTGAAAAACAGGGAACGTATATTTCAGCGACCAATTTGCTTTGCCTCCTACCCTAAAGTGGTAAACAAAACCAAGTCAATTCAGGCTGAATTGGCAACAAGATGATGGGGAGACCAGATTGTTCACAGTTTTTTTCCTCTTCAATGAAGAACAGGTTGGGGCCACTCTAAACTATGTAGCATGCACATAAAAGGTACAGCTTATTACCTCCTCATAAAAGGCATTGATCTCCTCCTCTGTAAGCCCATCTTCTTCTCCAGCATTTTCCTCCCAGCCAAGAGAACGAAGAAAAGCAGTCTCTTCCTCATCCGGATAAACTGTTCCATTAAGGCACAAATTCTTCTCCCCTTCAGAACTATCCCCATTGTTAGTCACCTCACTACCAGTCTCACTAACACAAGAACTTATGCGAGAACTAGCTCCCTCGACCAGTTCACCACATTTCTCCACAGGCAGAGACACATCAGCAGAAGTGTTTGATGAGGTTTTCTTCCTCATGAGATTGAAAAAGTCACTCCGGCTCCGAGCCTGAGACGATTTCTTTTCCAACATGGATCCAGAATTTAAAGACAAAACAGCTACCTTGCCTTCCATGTTGGAAAAATTTGAGCTTTTTGGGCTCTTCATAGGAGCAGAAGAAAGCATTGGAGCAGCAGCAGAAGCAACCTGACCATTTACTACTCTGCTGACATTATCAATTGGGTTTGACACATCCTTTCCTATGGGGGAGACACCATTTTCCCGAACTGGCTTGAGAACAAGAAACTTCCCAGCATGAGATGATCTTGGGGCGTCAGATCTGCCTTGTCCACCATGAAGAGAGTGATTAGCAAGTTGGGATGATTGGGGCTGCTGCTGCTGCACACTCTTGGAACCCACCATCGTCTCATTGGTTCTCACTGATGTTTTGGGCTTTGATTTATCAGAACTAAGAACCTGGAGAGAAAAAAAAGCAGGAGCAAATTGAACACTCAATGTCCATACAAGACAGAATCTGTAGCAAAACCAATCGTAAAGTTCAGATGGCTCAGAAAGCAATTCTCATAAATTTAGCCGAGAATTTACTCTACAAATAAACAAGAAATTCAAAAGGAATGCTTCAATCCTGTAAAGGAAGAAAATAACATCTTGGTAATGGTTTGCTACATTTCATAACCATTGTCATCACAACAACCCACAGAACATGGTTCTTTCCTTTAAATATTATACTTTATACTCCCACAAAATGATTTTGTCTTGTATAAATCGCCATGGGAAGATACTGGAGCAAAAAGTACCAATTTGGACCCACCCCTGCAGGACGAACCCCGGATAAATGCAACCACGGACAAGCTCCAGGTATCGTGCAAGTCAAGGTAATGCCAGCAGGGTTGAACACAAGACCTTGGTTTACGGTTGGTCTCAGAGACAACCACAAACAGTCGGGCTACCCTAGCAGTTACCTAGTCATTTGGGTTAAACCTAACACAACACACCCAAACATAGACTGCCACATCACACTAATCATACAGCCCTAACCAACCAACTAGTACACTTCTCTTTGTAGGACAACAATTCCCATTCATAAAAACCTTAATCCCGACTGCACTAAGCCTGTAGACTGTAGTGATGACAAGGCACAGTTCAGTATACCACAAACCTCCATTTTGCTAGCATGTCCCGCTTAAGACGTGTGTACACAAATGGCACAACTTTAGGAGATACATGGAGAGAAGCATTGTTCATAACAACTTCAAAATAGAGTTGCCTTGCCCACTAGTGCTAACCAGGAGTGTTCTTAAAGCTGACACATCAACCAATTGGCAATTCGACTCCAGGTCCCCGAATCCTAACAAAAATGACAATCTTACTGAAGTCACCATAAAATCAAATAGAAACAGCTTTGAGGCTTGCTAAAATCAGCACGCTTGAAATCCACCTCCTTAATAAGCTTAATGAATTGTGTGTCCGAGGACCCATCAGAGTATTGAAGCATGCTACTGTTTCAAGGATGCACTACCTAAAATGCACATCCTTCACTCTGATGCACATAACGAATCCAGTAAGTGAATCAGTTAATGGACAAATGGTTTGCCCTAAAATGGACAAGGAAACCCTCTTTCTACCCATAATATGTTCAAAAATGGTATACTTAGGGATCTGTCTCCAAGGGATTAGTCAAGGTGAGTGTAAGTTGGCTTAGACAAACTAAGTTATCAAAACAAATACTATACTCGGCATTTCTACGGATCACAAATGCCAGCTTCCATTTGATGCCTACTAAGCTGAGTTTGTGGTTTTTACACTGCTTGGTGCCAACAAACAAAACGGTTCTACCAGTATCCCTCTCACTACCATAACATAAATGCAGTCAAAACTCGAAAGCGATAAAATGAGATCAAAATGGAAATGACAGGATACATGACAAAGTTACAAAATTATAATACCATAACAACAGAACTAATGTTTTGGAGAGAGTGAAGAGAAATAATTCTACCACCCAACTCAAGTTAACTTCCAATTTTGCAGGTGTTGCAGAACGTTACACGACGAGGTGAAAATCTACAAGTTCACATGTCTCAATGCATCAACACAATGCACTGAGAATTCAGGATCCGCTTGCATGACTAAGTATAATCTACAAGATTGCAACACAAGATACATGAACAAGGAAAACTCACCAGATTAACAATATTCATTCACCTTCCCTTTTACACAAACGAACTAAGTTACGCATCGCTCTTCTAACCTCCTATCCGAGAAGAGTATCCCAATATTAAGTAGGTAACATTTCATAAAGAAATGAAGCCGGTTGAATTTAATTATGGACCGTGCAAATGCGAATATAGTCATGATGACTACAAGATATCTCTATATGGAACCGTGATTTTAATACCACAGATTAAAGGTCATAGAGGAAGGACAAGGCGTTAATATTACATTGACAGCAATTTATTAATTGACTACAAGTCTCCAGTTGTCCAGCATATATTCATTCAGATGGTTATACCAAACCAAACCGAACCTTGTGTCCCAATCAATTGGGGTCGGCTATATGAATCCTATTTTTCCCATTAAGCTCTGTCCAGGGCTAACTGTTCACTTAGACTCAGATAGTTATGAGAAACAAAAAAGAACTATGAACTCCATTAAGTCCACACAATGTAGATGAAATAATCCCCAATACTGCAATTTCAAGTAGCCAAATTTCCTGCCTCCAACAAAGCAAGATGGCTCATGAAACCTGACAAAGCAAGCTGGCTTCGGCCATTTTCAAAAAGCTGATGACCTATTGTTTTAAATATCTTCTTTCATTATATGACAATAAGCTAAATTAGTGGAAGAAAAATGTCACCCCAAAATCCAACTTGTTTACACCTTCAATGAAAACACCAGGAGGACCATCTATCGTGCTTAACATAAGCTCCAACCTCCAATATTAGATAGTCCTTGTATATTTTTTACTGAACTCTTATAGTCTCCCGGTGCAATCAGCTACTTCAAAAAATTATAGTTCAAGTTTCTGTGCACCAATCATCTCCTTGAAGCCTCGTAGATGGTGTCAGTGAGAGCAAGATCCATTGCTAGACATCAAACATCCATTGCTAGAACGCTAGTCATAAAACATCTAAATTTCAAGATGCTTGCAACGCCACATCTTACATCGACAATAACCTCCTTTCAACTGCGAAATAGAAAGTCCTCGAACCAAATCAGACTATGTACATAGTTACCTCAAAACCCTTGCCCTTTATTTAGTATAATTGACCAAGTATTGGAAAATGGACTCCTTTTCTATCTAAATCGTACTCCTAAATGAAGCAACAGTCAATAACTCATCATTATCCCAAGTTGTCCGTTAAGCCATCTCATTGTTGACGAGCATGAAATCCAGATCCCTCTTCAGGATAACAATTGGTAATCCCTAAACTCTAGTTTCTGTGCACTAATCATCTCCTTGAAGCTATACATCAATTGCTAGTCTTAAAACATCAATAATAACCTCCTTCCAACTGCGAAATAGAATCAGTCCTCAAACCAAACCAGATTATGTACATTGAAGCAAGCATCAATAACTCACAGTATCCCAAGTTCTCGGTCAAGCCATTTTATTGTTGATGAGCATGCAATCCCACTTCCACTTCCGGATATCAATTGGTGATCCCTACTTCTAGAGCTTCGTCAATTTGTTTTCCAAAACATCATGAAGTTTATGGATTATGGTCTAATTCCACACCTCCACAAATTAGAGGACAAGAAACCCTCGAAATGCACAAATACAAAAGAAAACACAGATTCTGCAACATACTGTTCAACATAATGATATCCCCTTAATAGGGATTCATAATTCTCTTGGTCGTTGGTAAAATTCTACTTCTCTTGTGAGTTTGAGAGAGCAGGTAAGGGGACAGAAGGGCAAGCAGGTGGTTATTGAAACTGCAGAAGCGAAATGGATAACTTATGTCCCAAAGAAATCTAAATAATTGAAAGAAGGAACCATACAATATAGTAAATTTCATGTGCATAGATCAAAAGATAAACTGAACAGAACTGACCCATCTATTAGATGTGTTTACCAAATGCAAAACTTGAAGTAGTTCATTTTCTGTGAAAAGAAAAAATAACACAGTTAACAAAAATTAGAAGTATGAAAAAAGTTTAATTACCAAGCCTTTAGGCGTCAAGGGTGTCACCGGGATTAATTGTTTGGATTGCTTTATTGCCAATTCCTCAAGCCTCTGCGTCTTATCAGACAGCTGAAAATTAAAGAAAATAAACCCTGATAAACCAACCTTGAGTATTCATTACCAAACTAACACAGGAGGAACAAACAGTTACCTGGGGAGTAGTATGAGCTCGAGATGGAGCCTGTGATAATGCCTCGGCCATGTTAAGACTTGCTATAGGATTTGAAGCCCCAGATGATTGGCTTGAACTAACACTTTGTTGAACTGATGTGGGACCCGTGCTATTGCTGCCAATCATAGTGGGCACCTCTGCCAGAGCAGAAGTCCACCCCTCACCACCGATCAGGCCAGGATTTACAAAAGGCAAACACTGTACAGCAGTGGTTGAACCAGGAGATGGAACTCTTCCAATATCAGGCACTGCTTGCTTCTCTCCAGTTCCAAGAGAGGGAAAATCCTTGTCAAAAGAACTTTTCAGGTTGCTCCTAACAAGTTTGCTTCCAGGAAGCACACCATTGGTACTACTGTGATTGCTGCTACCACCATTTTTTGAGTCCACTGCTCTTCGAGGCAATAACTCTGCAGGTTTCCTATACACAAGTGAATTAGAACGCCTCAATGTATCCTTCTCAACTCTACTAATTAATATATCACCCAATGGATCGTTGCGGTCCCAAAGGTTCCCAATAGCAGACCTATCTTTCTCTTTGTCACGGTTCCTGTCGCGTTGACTTTGACTGAAACTACTGTATGGATGTTTTGAAGAACCATTACCATTTGAACTACGCCGAGAATTATCTTTATCACTGGCACTCCTAGAACATCTATTTCGAGTGGAGGGTGCTGAGGAAAGACCATCTACAACAATGTAAACATGAAAAATAATAAATGCCAAAATCCAAGCAACAAACAAGAAGAAAAAGGAAGGTTAAACAAAACTGGCAAGAGTACCACTACCTGATTGCAAAGAAGATGATGCAAAATGGTGGGCTGAATTGCTACCCCCACCGACACTTCCAGTAGTTCTCAACCATTCTGGAACTAATGTGGGTTCACTTCTGTCCATGAGAAGTGAACATTATCAACTATACAATAAACCACAATTTGCCTCTGCTTCAAATCCCCTCCCCGCAAAACGATTGTGATCTCCTATTAGTAAAATATCTAAACACTTACTTTTCCATCAAAACCAAACTTGATTTGAAATTAACTCCAATTCCCCAAGTCGCACTCTCCGCGACTACAAAATTTCAACAGTATTTGAATGAAACTTATTCTTGTCCCCTCACAACAATTAAAAGAGACGAAAACCTCAAATAGAGCCAGATGACGAACTTAAACACTTGTCTCCACCTCTGTGCAATTATCTAAACACTTACTTTTCCCTAAAAAACCCAACTTGCTTCGCAATTACCTCCAAGTACCCAGAAGTCACCCTCTCTGCGATTATAAAACTTCAACAGTATTCGAACGAAACTAACATCGTTGTCCTCTCGCAACAATTAAAGAGGTGAAAACCTCAAATAGACATTAGTGAGACGATGAACTTAAACAGAAATGCCAGCAAGAAGGTTCATCACCACCACCGTGCGAATACAATGACAAACAACTAGAAGAAAAAACCTTCTCTACCCCTCCATCCTCAGTGAGAGATGGATTCGCAGACGAAAATAAAGCACTCAGAGGACCCTCATTGCCGCAAAAAACCAACTCCCATTACCAATAACTACCATACAAACGAATTGACACTTGAAACCCTAGGTTCTTAATCACTGGCTCGCATCAATTAATACGATAAAACCCTAGAAACCAATACAGCCCCGGGGCCGTGCAATTAACTTGAGGAACTAAATCAAAACCCAATAGAATTAGAGTTTCAACCGACCAAAATCTAGAATTATCTGCCGATTAAGTTGTAATGATCGAGAGCGACGTCCAGAGAGAAAAAATATAAAACCAAACCTCCTGCGTAGTTTCCCGTGTAAGGATCCAGGAAACCCTAAAACTGCTTGAATAACCGCCAAAGTGTATATTGTCTAGATATAGAGAGAGAGAGAGGGCGGCGGTGGAGAGATGGAGAGTAATGGAGTGCAGGGGAGGAATTGGAACGGGAGACGGATTGATATTAGGGCAGATATAGAGAGAGAAGGCGGTGATGAAATCTCTGTTGAAGTTTATGTAGAGAGAGAGGGGAGAAACGTAGGAAGAACAGGCTCTTGAGATGAATTTTTTCTTTTATTTTGGTGTATTTATTATTTTCTGTTTCATTTTTTATTGTTTCGTTTTTTTTTTTTTTAATCCGATTTTTTATTGTTTCGTTCGCCAATCAAAATATCTGCACACAGCCAACCAAAATATCGTGAACCCAATTGTTTTTGTTGCATAGGTTAAGGAAATCGGATTATCGGATCGGATATTCATTTTTTTCTTTTGAATTTGGATCCTGATTGACTAATGGAGTACTAAATTGAGAAAATCGGATTCCGGTTTTTTTCTAAAATTATTGAGTAAATGAATTTTGTTTGAATTTGGTCCATTCACGGGCCCATTACTTGCCCACTAGAGATTTGAGAAATGTCTTTTGTTGGAGTGTGTATTATTGGGCCTGAACAAGGCTCACATTATTAACCTGACGAGTCATTCACACGTATCAACTCCAAGAGTAATACACTACTTTTTTTTATATAATGTAAACTACTTCATGTAACGGATGTATGTATCTCTCCTCTAAAAAAATAAACATGATTTGCTAGTACATTCATTAGGGGATTTGAATTATCTTCGATTGGAGCGTATTATTAGGCCGGTTCGCATTAACAACCGGAGAAATTCTCCTATAGCATCTTCAAAAGTTGGTGAACTATTTTTATCAACTAGCGTTTTGCCCACGTCTTACGATGTAGTTTTGTCACATTGAAATATTTGCATGACAAAACAAGAATATAATGGAATTACTTTTGTCCAATAGATTATATTTGTCACCGAAAACACTCAAATTTTTTTAGTCGTTCCACACTATCTATTTTTTGTTTCAAAGGAAAAATACATGAATTCAAAAAAGTGTACTACTTAGTTTTTTATAAGAATCCGTACTTATTGGTACGTAGCATTTTTTTTTCCCTTTAAAAAAAATGGGCATTGTGATAACATATCTACAAATTACCAACCATCTTGGAGTTTTTTTCTGGATGATCCATCGATGATTGTTACTAGTGAAAAACTCTAGTTATCGGGGGGGGGGGGGGGCGGGCTCGTGGTTGGTGGATGCTGTAGTGCGCCTCATGCATTATACGTGTAGTGCGGTCGATCCGGCCGTCCATCTAAACAATGGAAGGCTTATATTTTAATCCGAACAATTGACAGCTTGGATTAGTAGAAACTCGGATTAAATCCAAGCCGTCTATGCCAAGATGAACGGTCGGATCAGCCGCACTACACCGTGTAGTGCGGGGGTGCACTACAGTCCCTCCCAATCCGTGGTTGGCCCATTAAACAAAAATCTTGCATGATTCATGTTATTTTTCCATGTTTTTGTAAATGCGTTGTGAAGTAATACAATCTAGTTCTTGTTCAAAATGCATGCATGAAGAAAGAAATATCATGATCAATATAACAACAAATTACGGACTCAACGCGAACGATACACAAACATTGTTTTAGGAGTAGTTTGGTTGCTTGAGCACATGCCTTTTGCTATATAATCTGTAGTAATGTTTTGTTTTGGCAACAAAGATTGGGATTGGTAGTTCAAAGAGATTAATAAGCTGTGATATTTTTTACGTATATATTTATTTTTCATGTCGTGTGGGTATCCTGTAGTTCAATTAAGAGCAAAGGTTCTTGTGTAAGGAGCAAAAAAACTAAGTTAAAAGTGTAAATGATGCAGATTAAAATGAAAACTTCAATGTTCGTTGGTAGTTATTAGCAAATGAATTCAATTTTCAACTCTTTCATCTTTTGAAAGTAATGCATGGTGGCCTCATTTCAAATTCTATCTTTTGATATATGAAAAAGACGAGTTATCATTTCTCAATTTTTGGAGTGCCAAAAATTGATGGAGGCGCTCCAAAAAATAAAAGAAAGTGGCTTTAGAATTATACTGATTTTGGAGTATTTACATCAACTTTTAGAGTGCCAATATCAGTTACCTTAATCTATGATTTAATTGCATAATAAACATGTGCAATGTAAACGTAAGTTAATAAAAACAAAACAAAAACCACCTAAGTTCAAAAACTACGGTAGCGGCAAAACATGCCTTCGGAGTTTCCATACGAAGATTTTATTTTTGTTTTTTTGGGCTGTTTTTGTTTTTTGTGTGTGTGTGCATTTGTGTGGAATAGCAAGACGTCGACACACTCAAACAGATCCAATATACATACGAAGTTCTAAACAAAGTGCTCCTTACCTAATGACGAAGGATACCATGATTTGATGAAGATATCATCTTTTCATCATATAGAGATCTATATATGCATTTTGTGGAATACCTACCCAATGATGTGTGAGCCAAAACATACTAATCAGGGTAGGGGCAGTTTGAAAAACTGAATAGCTAGTCTTTGAGGGATAAGCGGTGAAGGAATCACATCCCTAAGCTTTGCGAGGCTAGAGACTTCAACAGAGCCTGGGCATATGAAGGGTATTGATGGTGGTTGAGTGATTTTGTCACGAGAAAAACTTGTTCCTGTCTGTACTGAAAACACTCAATCGTGATTGTCCAAAAGTGTTCTGGACTGTCTGGATGTTAATGAAACTTCTCCGGGGTCCCCGGAAAAGTTTCATTAACATCCGGACCGTCTAGAACACTTTTGGACGGCTGTAATTGGTTGGTGTTGTAAACAACCTATTTATAGTACAGCCGGAAACAAGACAATCTCTTTTGTCACAAATGAGGATTCAATCCACTTGTCATGTTACAAATTGATGGATTCACTATTCCTTTCCACTTAGGGGATATTGCTAGCAATGAGATCTCTGTCGTGAAAGGTTTTTTCAAAACTTTCGAATCTAGATTGAGGAATACACTAGGCGGAGGATTTTAGAGATTAGTAGAGAATAATCATTGATGATATGCCCCCGTTGATTTGCTTATAACGCTTACTTAAGGATATGAAAGTCTAAATACCAAGGCCCTCCTCTGATTTGTATGCTAAAATTTTTGTCCGAGATAACCAACATAAGGACTTCAAATCGTTAAATTAAAAAAAAAAAACAAAAACAAATATAGCGTTAAGCTAGTAGCATAAGGAATAAAGGCTCATAAGTAGAGTGAACATAGATATTTAGGCGGAACATACAAACTTTATCAGAGTCAGCTTTCCTGCCCTTGAAAGAGATGGAGATTCCCAACTAATCAGAACTCTTTGAGTTTTATCAAGAGTGAACTTAAAATAACTTCTTTTGTTTGTTGCCACTACCAAAAGTTAGGGGACTTGTTACAAAATTAAAAAATGGAAAACAAAGCGTTTCACACCATCCCCCGCTAGCGTTTCACACTCTTGTACGACAGTGGGAGGAGAAGACCATAGTATTAGTTCTAAAAATCTTTTGTTATATCTGTGAGAGTTTTGTCTCTCGTTTTCTCGATAGTAGTTCGTTTCATTTTTTAAAGAATATTTTGTCTACAGATCGAGTTCTTTCAAATGATATTGTTTCACAATAATATACATGCCAACAGTACTATAACCCTATATGATGTCTTTAGCGAAGCAACTCATGGTGGTGGGTTGGAGTTCATCTAGGCACGTGTTGTCTTTTGTCTTTGACTATCACTTTAAATATACTATGAATCTTTGGCAGCAGTGAATCCACTATCTGGCTGCTTTGTGGTATCAATTGGTGTTGTGGCAGGGTGGAGGCAAGCAACTGCAAGGGTTTTTGTAGGGTTAGGATTTGTTTGGATTTTAATGTTGAATTTACCTCTTTTTATTTGGGCTTTTAGGCATTTTATATGTTTGACCTATGTCTCATTTGTGCTTACCGTTTCATCTAGGCTTTTAGTGTTAGGCTTTGCTTTGTGTTGTAACTAGAGATTTTTTTTTAGCAAATAGACACTTCAAAAAAGTATCCTCCTAGGAATTGAATGATTCCCCGCGTTCGTGGCGCGGATGTCCGTGCCGTCCACAGAGCTTTGCGGCACGTCGGGCAGGGAATTCTATTTTGCTACCGCGTCGTAAGGGCGGAACCAATAATTGATTTTACCCTGGGCTAACCCAAAACTAGTGTTTTCAATTATATAAATCGTATCGGAATATGTATCGCATATCTTAAGATATGTTTGTTGGAAGAGTAGGAATTTTGTTCAGTTGAACAAAAGAAAAGAGAGAATACTAAAGAGAGTGGGGAATTAGACACTTGAACTCAACCTTTGTTTTTTGGTTGATACAAAATATATAGCTAGAACTCATCTCTATTTATACTACTCCATGAAGGACTCTAGTACAAATATATTTTCATACAAGATAAACTTTGAGATAATTTTAGAATTACACATGTGACTAATTCTCACAAAAAATTTCTAGATATTTCACTAGTATATTCTAGAGTTTCTAAAGCTATATATTTTAGAGTTTTTAAAAACTAGATACCATTTATATCTTCTTCAATAATATCTTCTATCTTTGGATTTTGTCGATTGAACTTATTTAGACTTAACTTTCTTGTGTTAAATACTAAATTTAATTTACACTTCAACAATGTTGAATTAATAGACAATTAAAAAGTAGATATATCTAATACCAGCAACAAATTATGCTTACATTTAAAAAAAAATTAAGATGCAAAATTTCAAGTCTCTCAATTGAAACCTATTACGTTAAGATTTTTTGTACCCTTTGTTAGGAGAAGAAAAGTCAAGTAAAATACAATCAAAGTATGGTTCTTTCTTCTATACAAGCCATTCATCGAGGTTGAATGTCTATCAAATAGTTTGAAAGATTCCATAATTAGATCAAATGGCTTAGATTAATACATTTGAGATTCCGTTTCTTGAAATAAGGTCCGATTTTTTTTTCAATAAAAAATCAGACGATATGTACCAAATTGGGATACGCATATAAATCATAGGATACGCAGTCATATAGTGTAATTTCTATACAAAAAGGATACAAGGTGGGATAGATATCATTTTCTGAATGAGACGATACAAATCGTAGAATACATGTCATGTATTGTAGGTATTTAACGACTATTGGCAAAATAGTGTATATAATATGCATATGGGCAATCTCTCTAATAAATAAGGTTTGTAATCCAATCCATGCACCGCGCTTATGGCTAGTATCATCATACCGTTGACCTTGCATATTGTGAACTAGTGTTTGCCCGTGCTTGAAGTACGGCTCAAACACTCAATTAAAGTTCTACCATATATGAGTTTTACTTCCATAACAAATAAAATCAATATAGATTGTGTCAATTACCATATATATCAATTAAAGTTCTGCTTCCGTAACAAATAAAATTAGTCCAAAATCAATCCTTTTAGACAAGTAAGTATTTGAGAAATTGAACTTAGCCGTTGGTAATGGATGATTTAGATTTATAGAAACTTTAACACTTGCTAACCATAGGAATTAGAAATGAATGGTCTAGATTTATAACTACGTATATAAGATTCAAAAATTGAGCTCCGTTATTATATACTAGCGTATGCCCGTGCTTGAAGGTATGGCTCGAAAAATCAGCACATGGAAACAAATAGTGAACTCGCGTGCAATATACAACTCAAACAATAACAACACGCAAATTAATACTGGATTTGCGTGCAATATACCAATCTGTATCCAACAAATTCAACTATGCTATAAACAATAATGCAACATATCCATTGATAAACATCATAATCTTAATGAAAAGGAAATAGGTTGCAAATATACAAAAAATATTGGATTAACTCACTTAGGTAATTTTAGTGAAGTAGATTTTGGTGGTATTGAACTTCCTAAGAGAGAGAGAGAGAGAGAGGGACAGAGAGAAAGTAAAGAAGAAGAATGTGAAAAACTGAAAATGATATGAACAATGTACAGAAATTTCTATTTTCGGTGATTTCCATCATGTACGTTTGATAGCCTAGAAATAGGGGTGAGCATGATCCGAATTGGTTCAATTTTGTAATAAATTAAGAACCAAACATATACCTACGGGTTATGAATTTTGAGAACCAAATCAATCCATAAAATTCATAAAACCTAACCAATCCAAACCTTTAAGATACAGACCGGTTTCGATTTTGAACCACGGTTTGCTTAAAGTTAAATATCAACTTTATACACGGTTTAAATTACTCAAAATGGCATGGATAAATAAAACCAAAACTTATATTTAAACTTAAAATTCTATTGAAATCACTAAAACTCGTAAACTAATAGAAATTTAGAGCAATTACTATTTGTAGTAAAGGAATATAGCAGTAAAGTGGAGTACTAAATTAGGAAGTTAATTCACCATGGCATAGCCTATGTTTATTGGTGTATTTATATTAAATTAAAAAAATATATAAATGCATATATACGGTCTGAATCGGTTTAGAACCGCAACCGTTTACGTAACTTCACAAATCAAACCATATAACTCGATTTTGAATTTTTTAAAACCAAGACCAAACCACACTACTTAAAAACCAAACAAAATAATTCAGTGTGGACTGGATTCACGGTTTAACGAATTATTTGCTCACCCTTACCTAAAAATAGGAAAGGAGGATGCTACGGATACAGATCCAAGCACACAAATCGTACGTACCAACCATTCGCGGGGTCCACTCCGAACCCGCATTGATGATCCAAGCCATTCAACAATTTTAAAATAAAAACTATGTGGGTTTAAGAAAAATCAACTCCATCCGATATGTAAAAGTGCTCGATCAAATCTTCTCATTTTTCATCCAATCTTTCAATTTTTTTCCGATTTTTCAAAAATGGAAAGATTTGGTCAAGCACTTACACAAATCGAATGGAGTTGATTTTTTTTATCGGTCACTCGTTGTTTGTTTTTTTAAAATTATTGAACGAGTCGGATCATCCATGCAGGGCTCGGAGTGAGCCTCATGTACCGTTGGTGGCCATGGTTGGTGTGCTCGGGTCGGTATCCATAGAGTTTTCGAATAGGAAGAGCTATGTTAGCTTTGATTTCGGTTTTGTATAAAGGTTATATATGATTTTGGTTTTCATTTGAATAATGTCTTAATGTGTGGTTTTGAATACAATGTCTTAATGAGAGAGAGAGAGAGAGAGAAAGAGAGAGAGAGAGTACTTCATTCATTTAATCCAACGGCTATAATCTTATCACTAAGTATGATCGAACGGCTGTAGACGCATATATATGTTTGTATGCCTAGACATTTTTACAGAAAATCGTTCTATTTTATAATATATATATATATATATTGTTATATCTAGGCATTTAGGCCTCTTGGGTGCCTCTTTGATTGATATCTTGTCAATCAAGGTTTTGAGTATCAGATTGACACCTATTAGCCTTTGCAATTTTCAAAGATTTATAAAATTCTTTTTTGCCGTTCAAAAAAAAAAAAAATTCTGTCAAGGAAGCATCAAATTGCCTATTACTTTTTTTTATTTTGCTTTGTTTAATGATTAGTTTGGTTTTGTTCAATATTTTTATACTCCTATTAAATTTTGCTAGACTTTTATTAATATAATCTTCCTTGTTAACCAAAAAAAAAAAAACAAGACAGTATCTGCAATTAATTTCTACATTTTGCCATCGTTGGTGTATGGTAGTGGAAAATTAATGAGTAGTCCTGGAGTACCACGTCAGTATGGTGGTGCTCCATGCCGTACGCCATGACTCAACTGTCTATCCAAATTAGTGGCTGGTGGTGCTCCATGCCAACTATAGTACGCCATGACTCAACTGTATATCCTAATCTGGAGCCACGTCAACACAGCTCAAATAACCAATATCAATCATGACAGATTTTTGAACTTCGGGTCGGTGCTGTGCACCACTGTACTGCGCATTTCTGAGCCGTGGATCATGCATTTGATGGTTCGGATCTCATCTCGATAATGAACGGTTTTCGATCGTTGGTTACCGAGATGAGATTATCCGATGGCTCTGAATTTGCAGCATGGTGCTCTGCACAACACTATCTCCGAGAAATAGAAACGAAGCTAGGAGTTTTTTTTTTACTTCGGAATAACATAAGCAAGCTAGGATTTGCACAGAGGGGTAGGGGCGAAATTCAGAACATGCAACCCACATATTTTCAAGGTGGTTGTATATTTTAGTTTTCCATATAAGTTTGAAATTCAAGCGTGAAATGAAATTTAATGAATAAAAAAACTACAATTTGTCAAAAAATAAAAAAATAAAAAACTACAAGGAAAATAACATAGCATTTTTTAATACATACTTGGCAAAATACAAATAAAAAAGAAGTAATTAGTTTCTACTACATCTTAATTCATTTATTTGTTTGGTTAATAATTTGAATCGACGAGAAAAATTGAAAAAAAAGTAGAGAAGATATATAAATCAAAATTGAATAAAGTTAACTAAAGACGAAAAAAGTGCGAAAAGACATCTTCCAGTGTCTTTAGAATCGTCGAACATTTTTTTAAAAATTTTAGTCAATAACGACAACGGAAAAAAATAACTAAAAGTTAAATAAAACAGACCATATTTATCAAAAATCCATTTATTCCAAAACACAACTGCCTTTTGGTGTCCCACTCCCACGGGCGGCAAACTCGGTTTCATGGTCCGCCTCTCAGACAAGTATTACCCCACCCTCCTCCTTTTTTTTTCTTTATAAAAATCTCAATTGACCCCACCTCCTCCCGACGGCGTACACTTTTACACGAAATTTTTTACCGCGTTTCTCTCTCTCTCTCTCTCTCTCTCTCCTCTTGACGGCGTATACCAGTCTCCTCCCCAGTCGCACCACACCCCCCTCTCCCTCTCTCTCTCTCTCTCTCCTCAACCACTTCGTCGCCTCGTCTCCCAAATCCGCAAAAACAGCAGAAACGGAATCTAGAGAGAGACAAAAGAATCTAGAGAGAGAGAGAGAGAGAGAGAGAGAGAGAGAGAGAGAGAGAGAGAGAGAGAGAAGAAGCTTCCCCAACCCATCTTTGCTCGAATTTTCTCCAAAAAACTTCCCAGCTCAGCTACAAAGCCGATAGATAGGAAAAACAAACCTAGATTTCCTCAGCCTTACATGGATCAAGCTCCCAATGCATCTCATACCTCGATTTTTCAGTAATAGCGACAAGAAAAAGAACCACCGCAACGCCGCCGCCGCCGCCCACGCCTCCATGGACTCCTCCACCCCGAAACGGCGCGGCACCCCGAGGCTTGACCGTCGACTGGCCAAGAAGAACATCGACTACGAGCCCTCCACCTCCTCTTCGTCCGACGCGTCGCCGCCGTCGTCGTCTCTCCGCACCCGGTCGCTCGACATCTCTCCCCTGGGAAACAAGACCAGCTTCAGAATCCAGGGCATCGACGGCGAGTTCGACGAGATTTGCCGCAGCCTGGGGCTCTCCGGACCGGACGATTTCTCGATACCGACCGCCGCGTGGGAGGCACGCAAGTCCCGGTCGTCGCTGGATCTGCCGCCGCGGTCGCAGTTGCATCAGATTGAAAGCCCTACCGGAGTTGATGATAAGGTAAAGGACTGTAGTAGTGGTGGTGATGTTTGTGTGTTGTCGGATAGGTTAGTTGATGCCGTCAGGGTTAGTAATGTTTGTGAATTGTCAGCTGAATCAGCTGATAGGTTAATTGACACTGTTAGGGTTAGTAATGCTAGTCGCATGCAGAGTAATACTACTCCTGCATCACCTGGTTTTGCAATTACTGCTGGGACTTCACGGTGCGTTGGTGGGGGCGGCGGCGGAGGGGGAGGGATTAAGGGCGTTCGGCCGCCGGCCGTTCTTGCTCCTCCGCCATCAATTTTGCGACCGGTAGTTGACTACACGTCTTCGACGTGGGATATTTTGAATTCTTTTGCTCCCGCGGTTGGTGATGTTGATAGGGGTTTGTCTTCTTCAAGAGGTTTCTCTGATGACGATGATGATGATGATGAAGAGGAAGTGGAAGTGGAAGAAGAAGAGGAGGAGGAGGAGGAGGAGGAGGAGGAGGAGGTTGTGAAGGCAGGGGAGGGGTTAGATGGGGCTAGGGTGGGAGAGACTGCTCGTCTTTCTGAGTCGTGTTCGTTTACCACGACTTCGAATGATGATGATTGTTCTAGTAGTACCACAGAGCCGACATCGAATATATCGCCGAACGAGAGATTTAGACGCATAATCTCGCACTGGGAGAAGGGTGAGCTCCTGGGTCGTGGGTCGTTTGGATCGGTATACGAAGGCATCGCTGAGTAAGTTCTTTTCACATTGTTTTCTTGTTTCTTTAATGCAACGAAAAAACAGAAGCATTTTTGTGGCATTTTTGCTGAACTTGTTGACATATGTTATTGATTTTGCCTGTGAACTTGCACTTTTTCATATTTCTGTTTCTGTTGGATTGTTTACTTCCAAATTCTATGCAAGGACAATGATACTGAGACAATTTGGTATGGGAGAATGAAAAATTGTTTCAAGTAAATTGGGATCGTTTCACAATCTGAAATGTATCTCATGGGAGCATTGAAGATGGTGAAAAAAGATTATGTAGCATTGGAGTGATAGGGAATTAATGAATTTGTGAGTTCCATAGGCTTGCGGAGAGAAATTAGAAGTGGTGGAGAAAGTGGAGTGAAGAAAACGAGGGGTTCTATATTGCTTATACAATGTCGCTCCATATTACTTCATGGCCAGGGACGTAATGATATGTGGAATAGGATGACCTTGAAAGCCATGCTTTAAGATAGGAGTTTGTGTGTTTTGTTTGCAGAAACCCAGGTGGAAGACGTACTGATGTAGTGACTAGTGAGAGTAGATATTGTTAAGTGGAAGTTAACTGGGACTAGACTACTGGGGTCCTATCAAGTTGGAGGCGAGGGTAGTGAAGCAGTTTGATAAGGAGAGTACTTCTCTTCACCTTGTTTTTCCAAAAAACTAGGAGGATGTCTTTCATCAGCAATCAAGGGAGCTATGTCCAGTTCCAGTTTTAGTTGCTTGGGTTGGGGTATGAATGTGTTCGACTGATAGGTGTCCAATATGTCCATGCGCCCCACAAGCCTGTGTGGTACTTGAATTCACTCTATAATTGTAAAATCGTGTCTCTTATTATGCTATTTTATGACTTTGATGTTTCAAAGTATTCTATTGGATAAGATTCATAAGAACACCATCATAAGCCAGCCCCGCAAATCATTTTTTGCGGAGTTGTGGCCATGGTAGGCCAGTTGAATCATGCTATTATTAGTCCTATGCTTTTACAATCTAATAGGAGTCAGAGTCCAACTGGATACAACAATTTTGATTAGTAGCAGACTCTTAATTCAAGAACTGTGGATGTTTGTATATCCAGTTCATAAGGGCAAATGTGCGAATCGATCTACCCATTCCCGCTCTTGGCCAAAGATACAAAAGGCCATCATACTGTTACATTCTTATACAACATCCAAGAAAGGCATAGCTTGCCTTAAACTATACAGTGCAGTAGTGCACAAATGTTCTGCACAATAGTCTTCCTTTCATTTGTGCCCATCTGACTTTCAATTTATGACATTAAGTGATAAGGTGCCCAAGAATTCTCTACAGAGATTCTCTGGAGAATGAAGTATTATTTGGTTCATTGTTGCCTGCGGGTGGTTTAAGCTTTAGAAAGCTCACCAAAAAGTTGCGAAGGCATGTATGGAGAGGGAAAGATTTGGAGAAGAGTGGTGCAAATAAGTTTGGGAGGCTTGGCGTGATTTGACCCCTATGGAAGCTCATTTCTTGTATTTACATACTGGAAATTCTGAAGGCTGTGTTCTCTTGCCAAGGGAGATCCTTGCTGTGACTTGTTATACTCTTTACCTCCCAACCTTTGTTCATGATTATTTAGTTTTTCAATCCCGTTGACTATTATCATTATGGGAAGAACAATTCACATATTTCCTAGCTTTGTTGCCCAATTTATCCTCGATGTAGTCAATACGAAGTGCACAAATAAAGTTTGTTCACTTGTTATCTTGGTGTACCTGTTGGACCTTGTGATTTTATTATGTGTCATTTTGCAGTGGTGGTTTCTTTATTGCCGTGAAGGAAGTTTCTTTGCTTGATCAAGGAGCCCAAGGAAGGCAAAGCATTTTCCAACTGGAACAGGTTAGATAAATCTTAAGCTTTGTTTCAGTGGATGTTCTTACTAGGCTTTCCCTAATTGCTCTACTAGAGCTTTTTGATAATTGATTTCTTTGAAGCTCTTCTCAGCATTTCTGTTTCTTTTGCAGGAGATTGCTCTTCTTAGTCAGTTCCAACATGAGAACATAGTTCAATATTATGGCACAGATAAGGTACTTGCTTTTCATGTTTCCTTTTGGTTGTTTGGTTGGTTCTCTCTCCGATTTTTTTAGTCCATTTGTGTAGTTGAGGATTAGGGTGTGGAAATCTGTGACTTGAAGTGAAGCATTAATTGGTGACATAAGACAAATATATGTGAGTGATGTCTTTTTTAAACTTAGAGGCGGGATCTTTCCTTTGAGATTTATGGGAGTGGGAGATAACCTTCTGAAACAGTGAAATCTGACAGAAAATTCTTTTTCGTTCCTTCCTTTGCCCTTCATTTAATGATCTGTAAATGCTAATTGTATTTGAGGAAGTGAGCTTTTGTTTCTCATACACTCTTTTCCAGAAGGGTCAGTCTATTATATCTGATTTTATGTCTTGTTGATTATCAGCCGCTCAGGTGTGTAGTTGATCTTACATAGTTTTTTTCTACTGATTAAAAAAAGTGATTTCATGTTCTTTCTAGAAATGCTTATTGGTTAAAGAAGTAATCAAAAGCCTGGTTTTACAATGAATACAAACTTGAATGTCAAACAGATA
This sequence comes from Rhododendron kiyosumense, assembly GCA_019656275.1. NCBI lineage: Eukaryota > Viridiplantae > Streptophyta > Magnoliopsida > Ericales > Ericaceae > Rhododendron > Rhododendron kiyosumense. The sequence continues at coordinate 810,921 of BPLS01000201.1, read as the reverse complement.
AGAGAAACGATATCCAGAAGAAAACAGAACCCAATTAGTAACTACGATACATAGCTTATTACCTATGAAATAGAGCAAACAAAGTGACATAGAATCCTGACAGCCATATTAAGGTCAAGGCCTGGTCTTGCTAAGAATTCGTGAAATTATTGTACACCTCGATTTCATGGCACTCATGCCAGTGTTTGCAGGCCATATGGTTCTTATGTTATGACAAGATGTATCAATATCTGGCCAACTACAATTGTCCCGTCTTACTTTGATTTGTGGGACTTTTTCACCCATGTCTGGCGACCCTATTTTCTGATCCTGTACTGTACGTGCTTCGTATTAGCTGCACCTGCTGTATCTTTGCTTCCAAATATTATGCCTAGCTAATTTGGGATAAGAGGTGTGTATTTTGCCGTTGTGGACAATATCAACTTGATTTCATCTTCTACATAATAATCTTTGCAGGATGAATCAAATCTCTACATCTTTCTTGAGCTGGTAACCAAAGGTTCTCTTTTAAACCTCTACCAGAAGTATAATCTTCAAGAGTCCACCGTCTCCTCCTACACAAGGCAGATCTTGCATGGTTTGAAGTATCTTCATGAGCGAAATGTGGTACACAGGTGATAATACTATGGTACCTGGTGTCATAGGTTTAGTTTTTGGATATATCTCTAGTTTCTTTGGCTGTTTGTACACATGCTGTCTTTTCTTGCTCGTAACCAAAAAAAAAAGATATTGTTTTCTCACTGGAATTCAATTATTCTGAAATGCACTTCTCTGTTGGTCGTGATAATAAGAAAAGGTGCATGTATTGAATCATCTATAACTTCTTGGTTCACTTTTAAGCCTCGTTCTATGTTCTTTTGTATGTCGATTTGTCATGTTATTTTTTTGTTTGTCTTACGTTAGATTTTAGGAGTCCAGGTCCTCCTGGATATCTCATATTGTTTAGATTTTACGGACGTGGTGCAATGGTCCATAGGTCGTTATATGGGTCAATTTATGCATAAGGTGGTTAACCATTATCTGTATTTGGCTCTAGAATAATCTCAGCAGGCAAAATGTCAAAAGTTCATCTAATCTGATCTGAGGAGATGCTTGTAAAGCTTTTTTTGTAATCCATAATGCAACGTTGTTGATTCTGAAATAATTTTACATTCCATTCCTAGTATTTCGTGTTTACTTCTTTTCTTGCTGTCTTCTTTAAGTAACCTTTCTCAGGTATCATTTGCCACTAATGGCTACCCCACGTTTCAACCCGAAACACTTGTGCAATAAGCCCATTTCAACCCTAATCCTTTGCCTCACCATTCATGATTTTTATGCTGGCGAGATCTAATTTCCTAATACCCTAAGTTCAATTTATACCAACACCATTGAAGTAGTCGTTGTTTACAGCAAAAAATAGTGGTTGTCCAGATTTTTGGAGCAACTGCTAATGGAAATGTAGCAACTAATAGTCTAAACTGTCTAATACTTGTCAAAAAGAAAGGAGTAAATAAAAGAAAATGCAGCTACTAGTTATCTTGGAAATCAAACTATTCGTTATCTTCAAAGCCTAGATAGCCTTCCTAGCTCTGTAGATAATAATTAGAAATTTCTTGTTGCCAACCTAGAGATTCCCCTATCCTTCGATAGTAAATGATCCTCAAATAATGCTATCGAAGCAATTATAATACACAGCAATATAATTTGAGGTGTGCCCCTGACAAAGGAACATACTGGTACTGGGAATTAATAAACAACCAAATTACAGAACTTCATTTCAGTCCCCTTCAAATTCATGATGCGAGCTTGGTGAACATTGAGAGTTTGTCAAATTAAGTAACAGCGGCGAGCAGAAGTCTGAGTCTTGGTAAGAAGTTCGCAAGTTGAAAGGAGGAGACAAAGTAGATCAATGCTGCTGAGCGAAATGACAATTAATTACTCTGTCCTTTTTGCGCTAATGAGAAAGAGGGTTGCGAGCTAAATGGAACTATTATTACCGCAGCGGAGAGTAGTAGGCGATGATAGTGAAACATCCAAGCCTTGTGAGTCAAAATCCTTTTAGTTATACTATGAGTCATCACAGGATATTCAGCTCGGCAGTAGAGCTAATAATAACATATTGTTTTTTGCGTTGCCAAAGATAAGAGAAAAACCAAGAACACCACTCAAATCATTGGAAGCACCTCCGTGTATCTGTACCATTACAGTCTTGTCATAGTATTTTGCTTTTTTAATTTTTACATTGGGATTGTAGTTCAAATATGAAGTTGGACGGAGGTCAAAGCTGCATATCAAGATGTGAACGTGTACTGTGTTGTAAAACTGTAGTCATAGGCTTTTCATGTTTTCTCTTCCTCTTTGGACTCCATAAGCTCACTAATTCGTCATCATTGGTTGCTTTTTTTCTTTTCTCAATCTAAGAATTTGTAAACGTCGTTCCATCTCCATTATGTGATTTCTCAATATTCATAAGAACTCAACGATGCAAATGTTATGAGGTTTCTGAAGTCTCATCTTTCCCTTTGTATTACTCCAGGGATATCAAATGTGCTAATATATTGGTGGATACGAATGGATCTGTTAAACTTGCAGATTTTGGTTTGGCAAAGGTCCTTCCTCTCCCATCTTTCAATTCTATCTTCTCTCTTATCATATCTGTAGATATGGTTTACTGACCTTTCTACTTGCTAACATTAATGGATAATCTGCGTGTACAGGTGACTAAATTGAATGATGTCAAATCTTGCAAGGGAACTCCATTCTGGATGGCACCTGAGGTTTGCCTTAATCTGACCACTCATTCTTTTCTCGGTTGGATTTCTGTGATTTGGATATGGGTACAGTAATATTGTGATTGATAATTTATCATAAACTAGAGTTTCTGTTGATAACATAGAATGGAGGTGACTATTGGCTATTTGACCCTTAACTTTAGTCATATACATACATCTGAAAGATATGATGAGTTTTGGGCCTCAATGTGGCATGCTGCCAAGGACAATGGCTCTGAATTTGGTGTCGTGAATTTTATTTCTAGCATGCTGATTTGCCAAAGGTTTAGAGTTCTTTGTCAAGAACAGAAATGGGGTTGAATGGTTTTGGGGGAGAGGTAAGGGTGCAATATTTAGTAACTGAGTTGGTTGTGTTGTCATGTGAAATCATAACTCTCATGTGATATTCACAAGCGCATCAAGTTACTACTATCACGGTGTTGTGCCCATGATAGGCCATTGTAGGATTTTTCTGAATCTTTTCCTAAATGCGTGACTACTTGGCTGATTGGTTTTCATGAGTCTGTAATTTTAATATCGCGAGGTTGGCCCGTGGGCATGGTTTAGTTACAAATTTGAGCTGGGAATGATGTCATACTCTTACGTGGAAGGAGTTGGGTAGGGGACACAAAATAGTGAATCGCTCCCTCCTTTGTTTTGAGGTTAAATGGTTTTACAAGGTCACAAAGTGTTTCTAGCGTAATCGTATTGTTCCTGTTAGATAGCTTAATATATGTTGTCGGGTCCATTTCCTAACAACTTATGCTTTTGGGATAATTGGTAACTCAACATGGTATTAGAGATAAGGCTACTAGAGGTCTTGGGTTAGTCTCTCTATTTGCATTTGCTTCCCCACTATGTTTCTCCCTTTTGCATTCTGTGGATATTTGCATTTCCACGTGCAAGACAAGATTTGCACGTGAGGGAGGTTGTTAGATAGCTTGATTTGTAATGTTGGGTCCATTTCCTAACGGCTTAAGCTTTTGGTCCAATTGGTAACTTGACAATTTCATTATTTCATGACTAATTGTATGGTACATTCAAGTTCATATAGAATTTTGGGCAAATGGTTAAATACTCGTGTTGGACATATATGTCATAACATAATTAGCCAGGGTTTGGTTTGTGACATGTTGAAGCATCTAACTCAAAACCAATTGACAATGAGTGGAGAGGCCGTCCAGTCTCATATAATAGGATATAATAGGTTTGGAGGTTATATTTAACCAATGGAGGACAAACTCCAACACTCCGGCAGCTCTATGGATCAGCGCTAGAGACATCGGTAGTCTCAAATCCATCCCTTCCCCCACTCTTTATTGGCTCCTTTCGTAGGAATAGAGTAGACAAAGTAATTGCATCTATCACTGAAGGCAGCCAAGAGTCACTTAGGGCTTTAGTACAACACTACTCAGCTCGTAATAGTCCATTAGAGTGTTTGAAATCCCTGAATCCTTACTCTGTACGGAGCAGTAGGCTGGAGTTACACGTGGTGAGGTCAATGTTCTAAAAGTTGCTAGGCGCTAGTCGGCCGGTCGGCCACCTTTGAGCGATTTATCGGATTAATCCGTGCATATTAATTAGTAATCAGCGATTAATCGTTCATCGGACCTAATCAGATAGGCCCTGCCAACAATTAATCGGCAATTAATTCCTTGTTTTAGAACATTGGGTGAGGTATACAAACGATTCAACCAACCATCAACGACATAGAATCTTGTCCAAAACCCTCCGAAAACCTAGCTCTCATACTATTTTAAAGTATCCAACTCAAAACCAATTGGCAATGAGTGGAGAGGCTGCCCAGTCTCATATACTAGGTTTGGAGGTTATATTTAACCGATGTGGGACAAGCTCCAACATGACACAAGCTCTTGCGTATTTAGAAGTTCATGTAAAATAGGTGATGTCAAAGACATGCAACCTATTTTGAACATTGTATTCAAAATTAGATTATGTTTAAGTGAACTTATTTCTTTGATTTCCTTATCAAGTGTACTTATTTCTTTGCCATCCTTATTATTTTCCTTTCCCTTGATTAATCCATCCACGAAACCATGATCTGAGTCCTAACTGTGGACTGCTTTTGAGCACATCCGTCTTACTTGGCTAATTGATGTCAATTGGAGTCCACCCTAGTCTTCAGATTCTGCAAAGTCTCTCTAGCACTACTGACTCTGCTGTGATGTCACTACCCAGATAATAAGCTTTTGCAACCAGCCAACGATCCTTCCGATGCGCTGATCCTGCATAGGACAAGTTTGTTCAGCAAGGACAAACTTGCTTTCTGTCAGTCAGCTTGCAGCTAACCATTTTTTGTGTGATCGTTTCTTCTTCTGAGTGTTTTATCCAGGATTAGCGCACGTGAAGGATCGTAGGCCGGTTCGGAATGCTTTGTTATCTGAAACTCTTGAGTAGCGACCCGTGGTGAAGTAGAAACTTTAGGTGTTATATATGGATAGTTGACATTGATTGGTTTAAATGAAAAGGACTTAGTAGAATAACGTTAAGTAGTAGCGTTTTGTTGTATTATATTTTTAGTTTGGGTGGTGCCGCCTTGTTGCTCTCTTGTGAAACAATATTTAGGTATGAATTAGTTTAACTTGGAGGAAGATATAGCGATAAGATGAACTTTTTTTGGTCGTTTGTGTATATAGTTGGGAATTGAAGGATTGTCATCCTTCTCTTGATCAATTTCGTGGTATGACAGGTCTTTTTGATATACAAGAAAATTGATAGGGACCTTCTCTAATAGACCTTTTCATGCGTGGGTGGCATTCCCTTAAATGCCTTCCTTAACATAGTATTTCTTAAAAATCAAAATAGATTAACTAAAGTGTTCTTATATATATTTGTCCAGTGAAAGGCAAAGAGATGATGTGAATTATAGAAATGGAAAACAGTTGTAAAAATGAAGTTATAAGGGAAAATATGTCAGCAAAAATAAAAACTATGACAGGTACATGTTAGACGTTAGTTCAGTACGAACGGAGAGGTTAAGATATGATTGTTATTCTCATGATCTGGTTCAAGATTGAAAATGTAAGATAGGTATTAAAAGTATCGAACTCAAAACCAATTGGCAATGAGTGGAGAGACTGTTCAGGTTCATATACTAGTTTTGGAGGTAATAATTAACCATTGGAGGACAAGCTCAAACACTCCCCTGCATAAGCAACATGTGACTTGCATGTGGAGGTAGACAACGGATCCATAACATAGGGATTACAACGAACAACGAAACAAAGTGCACTTAAGGCGCAAACAACGGGGCAATCAATTAAGAAAGTCTTGTCCAAAATCTTCCGAAAGTCTAGCTCTGATGCCATGTTAAAGCATCCAACTCAAAGCCAATTGACAATGAGTGGAGAGGCCGCCCAAGCTCATATAATAGTTTTGGAGGTGATAATTAACCCATGTGGGACAAGCTCTAACATTAAGCATATGAACATCCAACGGGAAGTTTCTTTTTACAAACTTCTTGAGGCAAGATGGGAAAATGAAATGAGAAAAGACTACATTGAATGGATTGTTGTGGGGGTACATAACAGGAAATTTTATGAAGTTCGGATATGAGATGAAATAAAACAGAGTGTTTTCTTTAGTTTTTGTGTACTGGCACCATACTACTGTGGAACGTAATGAAATGCCAGCAAGGTATTGTTATTGTGGCAAACCATGTAGAACAGAAATAGAAAACTGGAAATTTACATTTGTAGATGATAGAGGACATATATCCATACTTCAGCAAATGCGAATTCCGTTATCTCAGATGTTTATCGATGTGCATTTTACTTAAAATTGGGGATGATTTATGTAGAGTATTAATCTGTAGAGCAAGACAGAAAGAGTTGACGGCCAAAATGCTTGTCTGATGATCAACGTTTGTCGTTGCAGGTTGTTAAAAGGAATAACCAAGGGTATGGGCTTGCAGCAGATATATGGAGTCTTGGGTGCACTGTCTTAGAGATGTTGACTCGTCAGATTCCGTACTCGGATTTAGAAAGCGTACGTAGCACCATTTAGTGTTTATTCTTATACGATTACTTTTGCATGCCATTTTTTGTTGGACAAAATGTTCACAAATTTGTTTTTTGGGGTGTGAGTAAATTTTTTTTGTTATCCACATTACATTAGGAGTGACTTGGATTTATCCTTGCCCGATTGGAACTAAAGCATTGTCGGGATGGGAGATATTGTAGTGGTAAGCATTGTAAAAGTAAACCGCTTGTAACCGCTGGTAATACATGGAGATTTTGTGAATCCTTCGTAACTCAAAGCCAAAAGTTCTTCCACTAGACATGTAGAATTAGGTATCTGCTAATAAAAATCTACTGTTTAGTTACTATTCGTTAGGATTTTACGAGATTCCGTCTTTACATGCAACTTTCAGAAATTTTACCTCACATGATCTGTATTCACTAGGCCAATATTAATGGTGGTAACATGACTGCTCTTTTGGCTCAGTTATATCGTACTCTGTTAGTTTATTACAGGCAATTGCTAAATGTGTTGACCTCTTACTCTTGGGAAAGCAGATGCAGGCATTGTTCAGGATTGGTAGGGGCGTGCCACCGCTTGTTCCTGATTCTCTATCTGCTGATGCGCGAGATTTCATCCTCCAGTGCTTACAAGTCAACCCAAGTGCACGACCCACGGCTTCTCAGCTCTTGGACCATCCATATGTTAAGAGGTCGCTTTCCTTCTCCTCAGGCTCATCATCTCCATACAATTTTGGCCGTCGGATGTAAAAACTGCCGTCAGCTTTGGATAGTTGAAGATAAAGAGGTAATGAATCTTTGTCTATTCAAAGGCCATTATTTTCTGTGTCCCACACATTCGTTCTCACTATATTTGGTTGTCTGACATGCCTTTTAGCTCTTTGATATACATGATGGGCATGTATGGATTTTGATATTATTTTTTCTTTCCCCCAAAAGATGCTGCATGTCCGTTACTCTATTGGAAGTTCTGGTGCCATAAGCTTTTGAGGGACTTTCCCTTCAACCTTCTTGTCTCTAGAAGCCTCTTTTTCTTTTTTATATCCTACATGGCATTGTATTGGTTTTCTTTGTTTAGGGTTGTGGGTGTAAATGTTCTCGAAGTGTCTAAAGCGCAATTTCTTGGAAGATAGTCCAAAGAGTGTTGTTTTGTGTTGGTGTCCAATTCTTTTGTGTCGGAGTCAGGCGATGTATTGACACAGAACCAAACAAAATTTGTAACTGATTGAACTCCGTTCCTTGCAAGTTTACTTCCCTCAAAAAATTTAAAAAAAATATAATTTTGGCTTTGCCGTGTCAATGTCATCATGACATCTTGTCTCTTGTAAACAGCTCCATCCATCAGGACATGTTTGTAACAGAGAAGCAACAGATCGCGAGACTGAAGATCGTAATCGTTTGGTTTTCGCCTGGATTATACCAGATGTCTTGCATGTTGAAACTTGTAGAGGCTTAATGCAGCATTTGGAGTTCGTCAAGGAATATGAACTCCGTGAGTTTGTCTGTACCTCGATTTTCAATCTGTTTGGAGTTTTGGCTTTCGGGTTACCATTGTTGTTTTGTTACATGATGCAGAAAGTGATCTATTGACAATGACAAAATAGGCAGAATATTGTCATTATTTCCCCATTTCCTGCAATGGGTTAAAGTTATTCGTGAAGTTAAAACCGTGCATGAACCGTGTTTGTAAAGATCAGAATCAGAGGTCACTTGTACATATATGTCCTCTTCTAGACAAATGTGGGACTTGATTGATACGCTTATTGCGTTTTATTCTAATGAAATTGCGGTGTGTTTCATTTTCAGAGTAATGTATGAAGCTCATTTTTCGTGTTTTTGTTTCTCTTTCGTATTGATGTAGAAAGTTTGGAACCCAATAGTTGTGGTCAGAATCATGTGGTCACGTGACCTAGGAAGGTTGCGATTGGTAGGGGTCGGTCTTGGGTTATAAAAGTTTTTGCTTTGCTATTTTATTTAGTTTTTTTTGTTTAATCACTTTTTTTTAGTAGAGGGCAAGTGGGTAATTTCACTTAACCCACTTGCAATACCTTTTTTTTTCTTTTTCATCTCGGAATTGTAAGGACGGACGGAGTGGTTTTTGTTTTTTCCCATGGCGATATTATGTACTTTGGGGTGTGTTTGGAAAAGGATAAGTAAGCATTGAAAATACTATTTTTGCTTTTCTGGGAAGAAACTTATTTCACGACTCAAATTCGCGCAAATCTATGACATGTTTTGCCCTTTTAGATTTCCCAATTTTTTAGTCATATTTAAAAGATTTTAAATGTACTAATCAAGATTTTATAGTTGGTGCAAAAAGTCATAAAATTGTATCCAAACAGTTTATATTTTTAATTCAAAAATTATAATCTTCAAAAACGGATAAACAAAAAAGTGGCAGACCACATGTCTCCAATTATCGATCTTTTTAAATGGTCCTGATTTTTTGAATGTTTTTATACAAGAAATTGTTCCAAAAAAAAAAAAAAAAAAAGCCCAAACTTTTGTTTATCAAAAGGAACCATGCTACTGGTATAGACAATCTGTGCACAGATTTTGTGGTGGAGCTCATTAAGGGTCCCACAAAAATGATCTGAGCCGTTCATTAAATGTAAATTATTTTTCCAAGGGTTCCTGTAAAAAATCAGCTCAATTTAATACCTATAAGTGCTCGATCAAATCATCTAAATTTTCATTCAGATTTTCGGGTAATGAAAAGTTAAATGATTAGATCAAGCATCTATAAGTATTGGATTGAGCTGACTTTTTACAGGAACTCTTAAAAAAATGTTTTACATTTAATGAATGGCTCGGATCATTTGTGTGGAACCCGTGGTGGACTCCACCACAAAATCTGTGCACAATCTGTGCACAGATTGTATGTACCAGTAGCATTTCGGTATCAAAAGTGTCACAATTATCCTTAAAAAAATCAGCAATTAAGGACCGGTGCACGTGGTTAGGTCTCCAAATCTGTAATTTCACGAAAATGCCTTTAAATTCACCAACTAATTCTCTCTTGGAGTAATTAAGAAGAAATCTTGTCCCCCCTCTCTCTCTCTCTCTCTCTCTATATGATGACATTATTCTGTCAAAAAGATGACGACACTATGGCACATTACCGGCACAATCCGAAAATCAAACTAGGACTGCCTTTCTACAAAGGCGAAAATGGAAAAAAAAAAAAGAAAAGAAAGAAAAACTCCACCCAAATACACATTTTTATAATTTTCAAAATATTTTAATGCTTTATTATACGTTAGATGATATTTCAATACATTTTTTGAACTATAATAATAATCTAATGGACACATTCATGGGTTGCCCCAGCGATTCGAATGAGTGCCAAATTATGGAAGTACTTGTCAAGATCTGGGGTGCTACAAGTGGGGGGCGTTGGCTGGTGTGATTGTGCTAATCCCTTGGAGGTTTGGTTTGTGCTATCAAGTTTAATTAGCGGCCTAACTGCAGGATTGTTCTTCCGTCATAAAAAAATTAAATACTATAGTCTAATGGGCTGTTTTTCGCATTTTTCTACTAAAAAATACAGAAAAGCCCAGCCCAGTCTTCTCTCTCCCATTTTTCATTTTCTACAGTTTCTCTCTCTCACCGCTCCCTCCCCACGACGCAACCCAACGCAACTTACGCAACCTTCGCCAACCAGAGCGAGAGAGCAAACCTCGCACGTTTGTTCTCTCTCTCTCTCTCTCTCTCTCTCTCTCTCTCTCTCCACTTTTGAACACTGAATCCCCTCCTCCTTTCTCTCTCTCTCATCAATCAACGCTACCTCTTTTCGCCCTTCATATCCTGGTACGCTCGATCTAGATCTCGATTTCAATCTACGCATTGGTTGATTGTATCTAGTGTTCGATTTGGCTTATGTTTTTCCTTAATTCTATGTCTAAGTTTGTTTGTATACATCCCTGTGTGCTATTTAACTTTGAAAATGTGTGTTCTTTTCTTATCTTCATCCAAGTTCTGTTTTGTGCCAAGGATTTGGGTCATTTTTTTTGGTGGATTTGATTTCGTGTAGTTGGGTATGAAATAAGGTAATTATAAGGGTGGGTTTAGGTAGCCCTTGAAAATTGAGTGCTTTGCAGTATGGACTTCATCTTGTGAGTGTTTAAGAGAAATACAAATGAGAGGCTTATTTATTGGGCGGTTTTACGAGGTTTAAGATTTGTACAGGGCAAGTTTGCTTTTTTCATTTCCATTGCAAGGCAAGTTTGAATTTTTGATTTCTAACCAATAATTTTTTGCTTGTTCTTTTCTCTTTATTGAGAAATGGGAAGGAACCAAATTGTGTGATCCATAAGCATATGTATTTGTATTTGTATTTGTATATTGCATGTGTGCATAGATTTATAACTTCCTCAATCTTACATTTCATGCAAGGGAACTGTGGCCGGCTCATAAGTTTTGGAGGCCGGAAGCGAACCTCTTGAATGTGGCCTCCTTATATTTTTATACAAAAATTGGTCTACAAAGAGTTCATAAAAAAAAACCCATTACAATCAAGGCTCCAACTTCCATCACCAATTAGATAATAAAAAACTCTAATCAAGGCTTCAAGCCTAAAATCGAACACCCATGAATTAAAATCAAAAATTTTACCAATTAGGTCAACTGCTCAAGATAATAAAAAACTTACTTGATAGACGTGGAGAGTTGGAGATGGTAAAAGAGGGGCCTTAAGGTATGTTGCATGCAAGTATTTCCCATTCACGGTCGTCGGTCATTGTGTCCCTTCTCTTCGAGTCTTCAGACCTCAAGCGTTTCTTTCTTTTTTCTCTTTTCTTTTTTTTTTGTCACCTCTAGCATTTCTCAGTGTAATGTCGCAATGGGTTATGGCCTATGGGAGTTGATAATTAGTGTTTCTAATTAGTGATTCCACGGTTAGGCCTATTTTGTGGCTCCTAAATTTCATTTGGCCCTATTTTGTGTAAAGGAAGCTTAGTGCAAAAAAAAATTTGGGCCATATTTATATAGGGGTTCTAGAATTTCGGGACCTTCGTTTTTAGCCTTTTTTGGGGGCCTGAAACTCATGCTTCTCTCGCCTTTCTTCTAAGCCGGCCCTGTTGGTTTGGTGTGATGAAAAGGTAATTATTCTGCAAGGGTTGGGTTGTATGACGAATATGTATACACACTCTTGGTTATCTACATAGCGTAATTTCATTTGTCACTCCCATAATCACTAGGCTCTATTAGGGCGGAAAAGGGCCCCTAAGCGCTAGCCAACTGCCTAATCTAGGCGTTAGATCACCGCCTCGCGCCTAGGAGGGATTAGTCGGCCTACTTTTGCCTAATCTAGGCGTTAGACCACCGCCTCGCACCTAGGCGGGACTAGTCGGCTGTCGGTCTACTTTTAGAACAATGCCCGTATTGATGGGGTGTCATGTTAAAGATGCTTAACCTAATCCACCCTGATACCAAAGTTTAGGGTTAAAATTTTTGTTCTCTATGGACTATGGTCTTGCTTTATGTTCTCTATGGTCTTGGCGTTATACAATTGATACGGTCCATATGGAATAGGTAAAAATTTTATGAATGTCTAATTTCTAGGAGTTTTCGGGTCGTTGGGAACATACATTTTTAGTTCGTATGTGTACAGGCTGGGATCATACATTTTTAGTTCGTATGTGTACAGGCTTCACTGGGGTTCTGCTGTAGACTTTGTTTCTTTGGCGTTTCAAACTTCTGGTTTTTTGGATGTTTTCAAACCTTATCAGTCCAGTTGTAAGATGTTATTTTGATTTTAAATACTTTTTGATGAGGACATTCTGCTTCCTAAATTTGTCGATGGTGGCCCAAAAGTCATGTTCCTTTCACCCCCCCCCCCTTCCTTACTCAAGCTGTCCATAGTAGTAGTAGTGATGGTAAGGTGGTGTTCAGTTTGTTACTGTTTTGCTCATAAGTTCATAACGAGGTAAAAGTAGTCGTAGACACTTATTTGGGCAGTTGTTGGAAATCTGCCCCAGTTTCGTAAGTTTATTCACACCAGGAATTCTCCTTTTCTTTATTAGAATAGACGATGGGGTTCAAGCTTTATGGTAGGTTTACCCTTTTTCATTCCTCCATTTCAACACCCCGCGGCCCAAGCGGGAAGAATTTTTCCAACGGTGACCCACTCTACCACCCTGAAATCCATCCTTAGCACCAATCGTTGACGATTTGTGTGAAGCTTGGCCAAGCTATATGTCAGCTATTGCATGGTGGGTAAGTTGTTATGCTACCCCGCTTGTACTCACGACGATATGGCCATTGCAGGCCCCCAAAAGGTCATCATTGCTGAACCTTGTAACCTGCATCCCAACTCATCTGCCACTTCCAAACACAGTCATCACCCCCCTTGACCACCATCGCCATTCCCACCAGCCATCACATCCACTAAACCACCACGAAACCAAGTCCAACCGCCACCCAAACTACCCAATATCAGTACGTGCAAGCTACAAAAAATTATACCTATACAGTGGTATATTCTATCTGAATACGAGGCTGAAGAGATTGCCGTGACCAGCATTAGGGTTGCAAAGACGATTAGCAAAAGAAGGATGGGGGAGAAAGAGATAAACAGTGGTGTGGAATCATTGTGGGAATGAAGGGAATTTGGTGTGGTATCAATGTAGATAGAATCGAATGGTGGTGCTATGCTGGAACCATCTATTGACAACTAGATATGGAAAGGTTTCATATTCTGCATATGCTTGTTCATTATTTGTTTGGGTAAGATGGTGTTTTGTAAAGTACCATAGAGGCATAGAGCTTCTGATGCATTTAATGGGAGTTTATTGCATAATTTCTCATGAAACAACTACTTAAACTTCTTGTCAAATTTGTCCAACTAAACATGCCGAACACATATACTTCCTACCTTTTTCTTTGTGATTGTCAAACTTATTCTTCAACCGGAAAGTGCTTAAGGTGGATAATTGTATTGAGTCAAGCAAGCCTTGGCGGCAAATAAGTTTGATCGATATGTTTGCGTGTGTATATGTATTTTTTGGCCATAATCATTCATGAGGTGGGTTTGTTTGGTTTCCTTTTTACAGCTCAACTTGAACATCACCGTTGGTTTCAGTTGCTTGTAAGTTTTAACCTTGGAGCTTTACAATGTTGGCTATTTCTTTTGTGTTTTAAATTAAGTTTACTGTGCCATATGCTATTGAGAGCAGTTTTGGTTGCAATTAGTTCGGTGACATTGAGTTTTTATGTTGATAGCTGTTTTTGCACGTATTCACAGGTCTTTTGAATTGTAAAACAATCTGATTTGATCATTGATGGTTTATTCAGACAGTGTGATTTCAATTAACTTGAATGTCACATCCTAATAGTATTGTTTATGAAGAATTTATTTTGTGGCAGATAGTAAAAGATCCATTTTTTTTCATATACCATCATTAGTCGTTTGTTCTCTCTCCTATGATGAACTCTGGATGCTGTGTGCTTTTATATCTCTATCATCACTCAGCTTGGTACTTATGCCTGTGTATAGGATTTTAATGCTTGGTTTTCGGTATCTCACGGTGGTTTATCATTTTTGGAATAACTGAATATAATGAGATAATTTATGTACTACACTGGGAGTAATTTGGAAAAGGGAAACCCTTGTTAATTCTTTTGTCAAACTATAGGAGAAACAAGTATGTATATAGTACGCAAAATATTAGCCTATTAGGGTTTGTCCATGGTCCGGATTTCTATGAATCCAATCCTAATCCGTATCTCACGATTTTTAGAAAATGCAATCCAATCCTAATCCAAAAGTCTCACGGTCCCAGTTTTATCCACGGATTTTCTTCCATAAAAATAAAATGATTCTACTGCCAACTAAAAATGCAAAGTGCAAACACTTATTAGTTATTCCATAGCATTACACTATTACAGCAAGTTAGATCAGATACCAGCAAGTTAGTTCCAGTTCAAATACACTATTACACTGTAACATTACATTATTACATTCCATAACATTACACTTATTATCCCTTAAGTTCTATATATTGTCATATTAATGTAAAATTGTTAAAAAAATTCATAACAATTAGTAAAGTTATGATTATTTATAAATGTTCCCCATACACATTTTTTATTTTTTTAAATATCTCACGGTCCGGTTCGGTTAATCACGGTTTTGAGATGAAAATCTAATCGTAATCCGTATCTCATGGTTTTTTAATTTTCGAATTTGTGTCCAGGCCATTAATCCACAGACAAAATCCAAAAGGCACGGATCGGTTCGGTCCAGATTGGTTTCACAGTTCTCGGTTTTTCTTGGACAACCCTACAAAATATGCAGTCCTACTTGAGTCCTATTTGAACAGTATTTAAGTAGACATTGTTAACTGACAAACCCTTTTTTTTTTCCTCGTATACTTGAGCCAGTAACTTTCTAGAATGATATGGTCTGCCCTGCACATTTCGTTGTGTTTCATTCTAATTTGGTTTGGAATGAGTATCAGGTTTGACTTGAGAATGGCAAAAGTTAGCAAGTTGCGGCAGAAGTCTGATTCCCGACGTCACAAGGTCAACCCATATCTAGTTCCGTCTCATTCTTCGAAGGTTTCGAAAGATGTCCACCAAAAGAAGAAAAGTTCAAAAGTATCGGAGAAGAAAGAGTGGAAGGATGCAAAGTGCTCTGTTTGTATGGAGTATCCTCACAATGCGGTCCTTCTCCTTTGCTCCTCTTACCACAAGGGTTGCCGCCCTTACATGTGTGCCACTAGCAATCGCTATTCCAACTGTCTTGAGCAGTACAAGAAGGCGTATACTAAAACCACTCCGACCCAGATTGCAGAATCCGGTCACGGGACCATGGACAACACAGCTTTTAATCTAGGGTTTGATTGCCCTGACGAAAAAGCGGAAGTATCGGAGCTTTTGTGTCCGCTTTGCCGTGGTCAGGTCAAAGGTTGGACTGTGGTAGAGCCTGCACGTAATTATCTTAATGCCAAGAGGAGAACCTGTATGCAAGATAATTGCTCATTTGTCGGAACTTATAAAGAACTCAGGAAGCACGTCAGGGCAAAGCACCCACGGGCCCGCCCGCGCGAGGTGGACCCTTCACTTGCTGAGAAATGGAAGAGGCTCGAGCATGAGAGAGAAAGAGATGATGTGATCAGTACAATTAGATCGTCCACCCCAGGGGCAATTGTGATTGGCGATTATGTAATTGAGAGGAACTATCGCGGGTTTTCTAGTGATTATGATATGGATGACTATATGGACGATCCTATTTTCAGGTTTGAATCCTTGGGTGGAGGGAGGAATGGTGATTTCAACTTTGAGAGGGGGTATCACTCATCTGATGAAGAAGATGGTGACATGGGTGGGACCGGAGCTGCATCTGGTCGTTTTGGGGATAATTTGTTCTCTCGGTTTCGCCGATATCGCAGTAGATTAGCGCCTGAAAGGTTGGGGAGGAGGCGGAGGCGCAGAGCAGCTAATAGAGGTTTATAATTTTCACTTTCTACCCCTAAAAATGGAAGTGAAAATGTAGAATTTGGATCACAATAAAGAAAAAAAACTATGCTGCTTTGTATTCATATCTAAGTTGGGTTCCTATCAGTAGATCAATTCAGAAGCATGGGTCTTCTGGGGTTTACAGTGTCTAGTATTGTGAATTATCTAACAGTTTTCTGGTTTCGATTCATAGATTAGATGTCATTTGGTTTTATGCACAGTGGTCATTGAAACATGACAAAATTGATGATCAAAGTGTGTTAAATGTTTCTGTGGACATGTCATTGCTTTGCTTCATACTCTGTATCTCCGGAATGTATCAGGGCTCTACTCGTGAATTCTTTGGTTACAGTTTGGAATGATACTCTGAAGATTTTTCTTTTTGTTGGTTGATTTTTGTTTTAATTGTAGTTCAAGGTTGTAACCGCGGAGTAGATGTTGGGTGTAAAGATGACGGTGTCGCCACCCCGAGGAGGCACATGGAAACCCATTTTGTTACAGTTTGGAAAACTCGAAGGAGGCACATGGAAACCCATTTTACCTGTATCTGTGGGGCATGCTAAAGATAATTTATGGATGATACACTCATAAGTCATACCCTTAACTGGTAGTAGTATTGTTTTTTCGTCCTTGACCTATCAATGAGTGGCGCTCTTATCGTATCTGTGGCACGCTCTATCTCGCCCGAAATCTAAGCGAGGAAAGAATATTACTCTGTGTGGATGTGGATGGTTTTACGTTACAAGCCTAGAAAGCAGTGACATATCAGAATTATGCCGGTGGTTGCTTCTGTTTAATTTTGCTTGTTGTTTTTCTCTGGTGGGTTAAAGAGGAAAACTTATCCTTGTCCAAACGAGGAGTCATTTGTTGTGGGCCTTGTGGCACTTTAGTCTGTCTGATGTATATGACATTCTCTGAATAATGTGTGGTACGTTGTTTTGACATAGTCCAGGTCAGGTTATTCGGCCAAGATTTTCTTACATCAATGCCCATACAACTTGATGTTCCTTTTTCACTATATATAAATGTTCAAAAGAACATATTCTTTCTGGCGTTTAATTAGAGTGAAAGTAATAAAAATATGCAAGAAAGCGGAAAACTCGACACTTTTTTGGCGTTTGATTAACATGAAAATAGTAACAGGTGCTTCCAGTACAACACATTAAGCATGATTAGTTACATAGCTTTCATTTTTTTTTTTTTGTTGTGAAAGTTGCTTTTCTATTATCGCACTTCCCACCATGCCTAAAATTTTTTGGGGGGAAATAATTTTCACTCCTTTTTTTTTTTTTTTTAACAATTCATGCTCTCTTATTTGTCTTTATCCACATGAATTTACAATATTGCCCTTGGATTTTTGAAAAAATGTGTTGAGAAAAGAACAACATAATAAATTCATGTCAATAAAGACAAAAATGAAATGCGGATTGTAAAAGGGGGAGTGTGAAAATCACTTCTTTTTTTCTTTTCCTATCATCATCGTCGTTGTATTTAAGGGTAAGTATTTATATATATATTTCCTTGCAAGATTCTTATAAAACTTTTCATTTTAATCAAACACATTTAAGAGAAAAAGAATTTCTTTTTTACATTCTTTTCTTTCACTTCAATCTCTTTCCTTTTCACTTTCCGCCCATGTTGCCCCCTGTCCCTCCCTAGCTAGTGTAGTCTCGTCGGATCCCCAAGTTCTCCCCTTAGGAGAAAACTACTGCAGAGAGGTGGTGGCAATGGCAAACATTGACTTCAACTTGATCGGTCTCCAAACTACTTGCATGACCTAATTGATCGTTTTCCACTACACATTCACTTTTGGTGGGTTTTTTTTGTGTGTTTTTTTAGCTCCGTCATTTTTTTTCCCATCATTATTTATTTATTTATTCCTATATCTTTTTGTTGAAAAATATTTTCCTATATCAATCTTCTGCAATTTTTCTTTCCTCAAAAAAAAAAAAAAAAAACCTCTTCACCATTAATTGTGGTATAATGTCCGGCCCAGCAAAAAAAGAAACATGGACTGGGCTGAGCTGAGCTAGACTCACAGCTCTTTTATCAAAATTTAACCCATAAACTCATAAAAGGGGAATGACGGCCAATGACGTATTTTGATGATAAAAAGAGAAATATGGACTGGGCTGAGCTAGGCTCACAGCCCTTTTATCAAAATTTAACCCATAAACGTCAAAGACATTTTCAGCATTAACTAATGTTTTCAACATGTTCTTACGGATACTGTTATTTTTCCAAAAAAAGGGCAAATTTCACTAACCCCCCCTGAGGTTTCTAACACCGACAAATACCTCCCCTGAGGTTTCTGAAATGTCATTGCTCTCCCTTACTTTTGAAAATATTCTACAGATTCCCCCATACAGCTAACTTGACTTAAACGGTGTCAACTTTATGATTCAAAAGACTTCAATGCCCTCTCCTATATTCTGCTCTTCCTTTCCCTTAATCTTTTTCGTTCCCTTTAACCCTTTTCCTTATTGGGTCAAACGTGGAAGGAAGCTAAGCATATACTTTTGCAAGAGAAAGAAAATTAACATAAAATTTAAAAGTATATTTGGTTGTGTTTCTAAAATGAGTTTTTAAGATTAAAAAATAGATAAGGTTACTTTTTATTTGTCTTCCGTCAATTTTTTCTTTAACTTATCAAACTTCATTACTTTTGTTTGCATAGTTTAGCCACACTTGAAAAGTAAAAGAATGGACAATCGTTAATGAAAATTTGAAAAAATCACCTTTGACTTGGCATTTTGAATTTTTGACCTGGAGTTTTAATACCTTTTCTTTTCAATTTTAGTAACTTTTTATTTCAATAAGTTCGTTTAATTTTAAGATTGAGCTAGACTAGATGTACTCACAAAATTTCAAAAACATTAATATACTGGAGTTTTATAAAAAAAAAAATAGAGTTTAAGTATGTTTTCATTATAAAACATAATTGGTAGTTTTTGGATTTTGTTTTGATGTAAGTATAGTAATATTTATAACAATTTAGTTAAATGATTTTTAATCAAGGGAGTCACAATTTTGTTCAGTACTTACGAAAAAGGTAGGTGAATAATACTCACTTTGGGTGAGTATGAGATAATTAAGTACAAACAAATAAGCTCAAGTATTTTGGGTGACTAAATGTTTTTTTCAATCTTGGTCTTTCAAAAGTATTTTGGATGATTTGGATTAAAAACAATCTATTACCGATTATAGATTGTTTTTAATCCAAATCGTCCAAAATACTTTTGAAAGGCCGAGATTTGAGCGCTTCCGTGAATAAATTATTCACGAAGGAGCCATGAATAAGTTATTCTCATTTATAAAACCAAACACATAAATTTATCTAACTAAACAGTGAAACAAACCAACATATAGACTAGAAAAGACAAACCAATGCAAATATATCTACGTATATTTCTGCCTGTACACAACTCCACTATAAGGCTAATTAAAATTGCTGCTGTATTAAACTTCTACTTTTGTTATTCTCACTAACAATTTTTTATTGTACACTCTCTAAAACACTGTACTTATTTAACTATATTCCTTTGAATTGTTTTTCTTTGTGAGAGCATCAATTCTAAGCTTAGCAATGTTGAGCTAGATTACAACTAAAAGGAAACCTTTTTTTATTTTTTTTGAACAGCAAATTTTTTGTTATTAATCTTTGAAAATAAATTACAAATATTAAAGGGATCCTAAGCATGAGACAATCACTACGGAGCAAGAGCAACCCCATAACACTTTTTATTTATTTATTTTGGTAACCACTTTTTTTACTCCCACTCCACCAATAGAAATAGAGCCGAAAAAGTGTGTTCACTAATCAGAAAAAACTCTTTCATTCATGTCCAACACAACTATTCAAGCGTGAAGAAGACTATTGCCCCTATGTAGTTTAGTAATTGTCATTATTGGTTAAAAATGCCGATGTATCTATATATGTTCATGTTACGCATATGGAAGGATTTTAAAAATTTATTAACAAAGCCGAATTCAAATTTGTGGTTCCTTCAATAAGAAGATACTTTGTCTTGACATTCGAAATATAGTCACAAGGCCGGAGAAAAACATAGTCTTTGATCAAACAAAATAGTGTGAAAAATGTTACTCCAAAAAATGAACTTAAGTTATTTGAAACTATGCAACTTTCCAAAGATTCTAAAAAAAAAGACATTAGTCTTTTTTTTTTCTTTTCTTGCACATAAAGGGGAGGTGTAGAATAGCTTTATGTAAAAGTATGGGATATTACATGGGAAGGGAGAAAAGAGAAATGAAAAAAAAAAAGACAAAAAAAAGAAGAAGAGGTGATTTGATAGTTGTATGTAGTTGGTATGTTTTCAAGGGTAATCTTGGCATAAAACAAAGAAGCAATGCTTATGTCACAGTTTTCTGTTAATGATTTAACGTTATCTTAACAGAAGGGGGAATGTGGACAATAATTTGAAAAGTAAGGGAGAGCAGTGAAATTTCAGATACCTTAGGGGAGGTATCTGTCGGTGTCAGAAACCTCATGGGAGGTCAGTGAAATTTGCCCAAAAAACAAAGGAAAACAAGAAAAAAGGAAAAAACACAGGATAAGAAGAGAAACAAGAACTACCCCGTCATCTTCTCTCTCTCTCCTCCGGTGGTTCATTTCAGTCTGAGACAGACAGACAGGAAAATGGCTCTTCAAGCACTCGCAACACCTTTCCCGCCCTCACTCTCTCTCTTCTCCAACAAACCCACCAGAAACCCCAATTCTCTCTCTTACCCCACTCCAACCCCTCCCAAGGTCTATCATTCTCCACCTTCCAAACATGGGTTTTTTAGGATTTAATTGTTCTGAATGTGAATTTTCTTGTGTTGCTCTTTCAGTTCCCTAGACTGACAATCACTTGCGCGCGAGTGGGAGGCGTGGAG
>BPLS01000201.1:746739-774812 GCA_019656275.1 Rhododendron kiyosumense | reverse complement strand
TGATAGGCATTTAAGCTTAACCGAAGGAAATTTATTAATTAATCCATTAATTAAAAGGTCTACGTGTAGGTATTTGGATCGGCTCAAATTTGGTTCAAATAGATAGACATTCTGTTTCACGGCTCTCAAAAGTACTTAGGTTCTTAAAATCCAATAAATGGGACTTCGAGAAGCCCTTTGAAAACTGGAATCAAGTTCATGCACACATACATGTATCATTCACATTGCATTTTGTATGTTGAATGATGGGGTAGAGATTCCACTTCTAAAATGGTGTTTTATACTTTAGAATACTTTAGAATCCTCGGACAGTATAATTAAGCTTACCTTTCCTTGTCTATCTTTTCATGTGGTGGTTGAAATTATAGCTGCATAAAGTTTTTCTCATTGATTAATAAGATAGAAAGAGAAAGAAGAATATTAGTTTGACCCCCCCTACATTGAGGAAAAAAAATAAAACTAGTCCTTTAACTTCAAATGCGTATTCTTGACGCCATGTACTCCATACTAAGGTGAAAAACCAAGTTGGAGACCCATTCATGCACGCGTTGAATACAAGTTTTCTTATAAAATAGTTTATGTCCTCATGTTGAAAACACACATCCAAATAAGCATAAATGGGCCAAAATATAGTCAAAATCTATTGATTGGGAGCCAAATTAATCATAAAAAAAGTCTGTCTGGGTGGAAAGGAAGGGGGACGGGATGCCAAAAAGTTGGTAAACATTGTTTGATAATCAAAAGGCGTAACTAAGGTAGTTTGTGTAGGTGTGCTTGCCTGGTTAGTAAATGGAGAGAGAGAGAGAGAGAGAGAGAGAGGCGTATCACATTCCAGTAATGGTTCAGGGTAATTTTCTTTCTAAATTCTCCTTTAGTTTTTTTTTTTGAACAGAATTCTCCTTTAGTTTGGATCGATAGGAACTTCATCTCGGAGCATACATAGGGGGTGCCGAGTGTAACTTGTGAAAGCTAAAAGAGTCCAAGTGCTCACTACGAAAAACTAAAACTATAAGGAGCAAAGTGACAATTTTCCTTGGGAAAAAAACTAGTACTACTAATATTCAAATGGTCGAGTAATTGTCTCCTTTAAAGCAACCTCGTGTTGCGAGTGATGCAGACCCCTCTGAAAAACCAATACCCACATTTCAATGTTTTTTATACTTTTTAGTACTTTCTAGTATATTTCAAAATTAACAGCTTAGGACCCCACATCGCTTTTTTAATTTCCACATAGTTAGGTATTTTTGCCATGTCATCATATCATAAAGTTCTAAAATGTTTCCCTCCAACATTCTAGTATGTATTCTCTTCACTCAAAGGTTGACCCTAGAAACCTTGTTTGGTATTTTCATCTACTACACCTTGTCCTAAGATATTTGTGCGATCTGCAAAATGAAAATTTAAAATTAATTTTTTTCAAATAAAAAGAATTTATTATTTATTACTCTTTCTGTTCTTATTTAATTGTCCATTACGATTTTGCGTGCATTCTTAACGACTTATATCTCTCGACATATATTATGTTTTATGTTTTTGAAATCATTGTCTTATAGAAAAAGTTAAGATTTATCAAATAAGATCCATATTGCTTATTTTTAGCAATATACGTTGAAAAATATTAATCGTTGAAAATGTACGCAAAATCGTAGTGAACAATTAAATACGGACGGAGGGAATAATTTATAATAAATTGTTAAAAAAATATTGAAAAACATTTTTGAACAGAGGGAAGTATATTCATATATGAATCACATGATACATGTATCCAATTGTACGTTTATCATCGTGTCAATATCTTCATGTAATGATTTTTGTTCATTCAATTACTGTCCTTTACAATTAAAAAGTTTTTTTCCGAACGGCGTTTAAGTATTAGAAAGTTAATCATATGATAAATGTAGGGATCCAATTGATTTTGGCTTTCTTCAAATTAATAACCACAAATCTCAAGGGATGTGCAAAAATCAATTCCATATAGGGATTGATTTGTCGTAGGGATTGATTTTGAAACTCCCTTTTGCGAGTGCGGTTATTAATTTGGGGTGTGTCAAAATCACTCCCTTAAATGTATCCAATTGTTTAAAAAAAATATTTGTTGTGTCAATCTCTCGATGCCAATTATTATCGCTCATGCATGAACTAGATTAGTAGATGCTGCCAAGCATTTGATTCGGCCGTTTGTTTCGAAAATTGAGGACTTGGATCTTGACCAAGTATTGGACGATTTAGATTTGTATGCGTTCAGATTCAATCGGAGCCGTTTGTGCTGAAATAAACGATCAGATGCCGCTCAACACCTCGCTCAGCAGGGGGTGCTTGGTAGCATCCCTAGGCGAATTATGGTCCTATGTTATTAAAAATAGTTACTTAGGTGTCAAATTCAAATTCCTCAAGCGGAAGAAGTTACGCTCACCTCAAGGTGTTCAGACTAATTTAAATTTACCTCAACTAATTCCACCGTTCATTAGTAAGAAGCCCAATTAAATTCGGACCAAAATCAAAATGGACTAGCCATAAGAGTAGATAGTACTAGAGTTATTTTGGATGCAACACCTTAAGAAATAGCAAACTTTTAACTATTGTCTAAATCTCTTAACCACGAAAAGCCAACTCTTTGAGGTGGTTGTTTTTTTTTTTTGAGATCATATATTAAAAGAATCTACACCACTTTAAGCCCCGGCCCATTCTTCTAAGATTTTTATTATTTAAGTATTTTTAATCTCAATACAACCCGTTGTAAGGAAAAAAAATTTAAACACAATATATCTATCAACAAAAATATTAGGAAGTGGATCAAAATCTTGTATAAAACTGTGAAATATATTCTCTTGATCCAAAAGAAGAGAATCGTAGCCTTCCTTGATGATTATGCAGATTTTGTGACGCAATTGAAAAGAAAACTGATTTAAGGAGGTCATAGCTATAGCTTTTTCTGATCACAAATATTATTTTAGTACTGATCACATTTAAGAATATATATTTACGTACTTGTAAATTTACTCATAGCTAGCTTTTTGTTTTCCAGGGCAAAAGGGCTGGAGGGGACGACCAAGTGTGACGACCTGCTCTGGGACGAGATCATAGAGCCTTCCAAACTCGCAGCGAGTTTGCGGAAGAGAACTGAAACTCAAAAGTGAGCACTGAACCACTTGGAGCCAATGCGCTCAGCAAAGGGAGATCAAAGGAGTCCAAAGATCTGAGCGTGACCGCCAAGGATTCGAGAGGGCGTCGATAACACGTCTCGAACCCGTGAACTATACTGATCCCACTAAAGACATGCTGCTGACCAACCCACCACTGGTTACTCATAGCTGGATGAGATTGAGGAGTATAGAGCATATCTTCTGATCTTCAGGAGATTACGCATGCATGACGTCGATTTGTCGGTCATAAAAACTATGGGCACTTCCGTCTTTGAAATGTTAGGAACTTTTATGCCACGTGGCATTAACAATTTCTTTTTGCCATTTAACGCCGCCCATAAACATTACGAGAGCAGTGCTGAAGAGATGTATATTTGGACACAAATACCCTTTTCAATAACGTTGGATGTACGTGAGTTTCACGATTCTACAATGGGATTCACTTACATCGAATGACTCTAAATGTAACGGTCTTTGTCTAGATTACCATAGGTCAAACGATTCTGGATATTTTGTTACAAACATTATTCTAAGCATTCATGAATTATCGTAATCCCGCAAAATATGATCCATAGTTATTTATTGGGATAAACTCCTCTCCAGCCCGCTATCTAGTTGGCCCATTGGTGGGTCATTTCAAAGCACATTTTGATAATTTCACACCGTCCGTACTCTAGAATTGGTAGTCATACAGAAATAAAGTTGATTGGATATCATTTGATATGATTTTGGATCATATTGTGCATTTTGAAATTATAATATCAGTTGGTGTCTGATCAATCTCAATTTTGAAGTGTTCGATGTTATTAACAAGCTCCAAATTATGACTAGTTTGAATCATCAAAATAAGCCCGAAAAGAATGCACAAATGGGCCAACTAGATAGTGCATTCGGCACAATCACAATGGTTCACGAATTCGGCTAGGGTAACCACCCATAACAAACCACAAAATTTTGTAACAAACACCATATAAAAAATCACAAAAAAAATTCATAAACGAACACTTTCAAAATTTACAAATAACACCATTGATTTTTGTAATCTAGAGCAGTCTTTTTTGACTACCGAAAATCATAAACAATTCCACAAAAATTCATAAATAATACCAAAAATATTACATAAAAGTAACCACAAAAATTTATTTATTTTTGAACAGCAAAAAATTTCCAAAATGTATATCTTGGGCATAAGAATTCGGGAAAAAAAATCACAAAATTAGTAAGGCGTGTACTGTATAGTATCTTTAAAAATAGCCACAAAAATTTGTAACGGGTGTGTAGTGTGTGCCGGTCTTTCTCTCCAATCACATACGGTTAGGGTATTAAACGAACCGAGCAGCTCGCGAGCTCGGCTCGTTACCACTTGGCTCAACTTGGCTTGCTACCGCTTGGCTCAACTTGACTCGTTTAGTAAACGAGCCAAACTCGAGCTCTAGTTTTTGGCTCGTTTAAGCTCAATTTCGACAAAGCTTGGCTCAGCTTATTTAACAGCTCTACGTACGGTGAACATCACCGATTGAATTAATGAAAAAAACGCATTCAAAAGCATGAGCAAGAACATGGCTTGGATCACGAGTCCTCTGAATCGAGCATAAATTGTCCTGTACTTGTGTCGCAAATCACGTACCCGTTTGCTTCTATATTGAAATCCTCACCAATAATATTTGGTAGACATCTTTGCTAGAAGAAACCTTATAGTACAAAAAAGAGGTCTCTCTCTCTCTCTCTCTCTCTCTCTCTCTCAAATTTGATACCAGTACTAAAATCTTATAATGTCGATGTCGTGATGTGTTATGGGAAATCGGAAACATCAACTGACACTAATGTCAATACGAACGTGCATGCCAAGTCTCCAAAACGAAGTAGTAGTACTAGCTAGCAGTAATGTTGATTAAAAAATTGCAGTTCGAAAAGTCAATAAAAGCGTTGAAGTAAGCAATTAACCCTTTACAGTGTATAAAAAGTAGGAGCAGTAGCTGTATTTTTTGGGGAACTAGTGTAAAGTCTACCATAATTAAGGGGGATTCCATTTACTTTTCCTTGCACAATCTTTGTTTTAGGTAGTTGAGAAGTGCTGCAGCAAAGCATTATAATTGCACCATCTAAAACCATTAAACTATCCTATCTCCTTGTAATAATATACTATCTAATGGAAGATTGTTGAGACACAATGATTACACATGGGGTTTCTGTTTAAACTTTAAATTACATTCCCAGCACAAAATCTCTATCTAGTCTATCTAGTACTATAATGAAGGATTTATCAACAATTATTGTACTACTACACATACACATAAATGGATCTATCTTTTTGATCGATCGATCGACAAGACTGAACAATTTAAATCTCAACTGTCAATGCGGACAATCGACGGTCTGGATCTGTTGATAGTCTTACCGAGACTATCGACAATTTTTTATGCTATTAATTACTTTTTGAGACGAGCATTCGAGATTTGGACTGTCTGGTCCCCGAGATGAGGACTCTTTTTGAACCCATATTATAAATGTTGAGGGCGGCCTTAGTGTTGGAAATGGAATAGACTACGCATTAGTCCACCATGCATGTGGCCGCACAACATTTAAGTACTCTCTATGGTAAATGTTTAGGGTCCCCATGAGGAGAAACTTGTGATGGACGGCTCATCAAAACGTACCAAGTAATTAACTTTTGTTTTTCAATTTCTTGCACCACAAAGAGAGCAGTTATTCCTTGCGTGGTATGCAGAAGAACGCATACAGGAGTTGTAGAACTCGTGAAAAAAAACCAAAAACAGAAAGTCTAACTACATGATTTTATGCACAAATTACGGTGTGAGGTTCACTACAGGCTTAACACAAACGATCTATGCCGTTAATTAAATACTTCTATAAGACATCTGTTTATGAGCGGAGATCCAAACACAAATGGGTTTTGTATCGCACAGTACGCATGAGCTTTTGTAAAATAATAAGGGATCAACGTGAATCGAACGATTTCAATCACTTCTGTTTTTTGAATCTATGCACAAAATTTCTTGTAGACAGAATATGGGTACGGGAATTGCTTTTGCTCGATCTCAAAAACATTTTCCTGTCAATTTAAGGAGATCGTCTTGGTTGCCCTTCGGGCTGGGATTGGAAATCTTGTAGTGCATGAGTGCACTACAAGGTATAGTGCGCCATCCGAGCCGTCCATTTGGCAATCAGTTGTTCAGATTTAATCTTTCATTTGCAAATCTGAGCCCCCCATTGTCGAGTTGAGATTTAAACCATTAATTACCGAGAAGAACGATTAAGATGCCGCACTATACCCTGTAGTGCAACCCCCGGATCCCGTGTTTGTTCCGTGGGAATTAATTACATTTTTTTTTTCTCATATGTTCAGTCGCTGCCGAATTAAAGTACATGTTTTTGTCAAATTTATTGGTCCTTGATACTTGATAGCTATATACATTCTCATTTCGTGCTAAAATTTCGTTCACAAGTATTTCGTGGTGGTGACAAAACCAACACATACATCTACTTTCTTTCAGCAATGCTACACACACAGATTTGTGCACAGATTCCGTGCATAGATCACAATATGGGGTCCACTTCAGGTCTCGTACAAATGATTCAAATCGTTCATTAAATGTAGAATATTTTTTCAAGAGTTTGCAAAAAATCAACTCAATTCGATACATATAAGTGTTTGATCCAATCATCTAACTTTTCATTTAGATTTTAGGATAATGAAAAGTTTGATGATTGGATCAAGTACCTATAGGTATCGGATTGAGCTGATTTTTACGGAGCCCATAAAACAATATTTTATATTTAATGAGCGGCTCAGATCTTTTGTGTGGAACCTTCAGAATGGGCCCCACACAATGATCTGTGCACGATCTATTTCCTCTTTGTTTGTGTCAAAGGACTTTCCGATTTTCTTTTTTGTAAAAGGAAAATTTTGAAATTTTTTTAGTTCCTTGTATCTAGGACACTCCAAATTGGTTTTTAAAAAATTAATTAATTTTTCTACTTGATTGGATATATCTATTATCCAGACCATTAATTGCCGAGACGGAGGGTCCGGATACGCACAGCACCATCCCCAGTTCCTATTACACGTAACAAATCCTGAGTTATGGTTTTTGTTTTTTTGTTTTTGTGTGTTTAAATCTGACAATAAAAATTGACTGCGACCTACGCAATCTCATGATAAATTTCATGCCAAACCAAACGCCGGATAATCCCTCAGGGAGAAAACTGTATCTCAAGGATTAGTTATCCTCTAACGGATTGTAGGATATCATATCCCCTATGATTCTATGCACAAAACAGAAAGGAGATTTTATCTGTCCAATGTGCAAGTTATTCTATGATTGTTTCTCTTTGCTCGTGTGTCTTGTGTTTTTGTCTCTTCTTTCACAGAGTTGTATACATAACCAATTTTAGGGGTGTTATAAAAATTAACGGACTGAAAAAACGATCGATCGATTCGGTTTTCGGTCGGGGTAAGGCCAGTTTTATTCCAAACCGGACCGGACCGAACCTACCAACTATATATTTTATATATTTTTACATATATACACTTTAAATTAAATGAAAATTTTATATTTCTGGTGGACCTAAATCTCCGACCGGACCGATCCCACCCCGAACCGAACTCAACTCCGGTCGGGATTGGTCCTAGAAATATTTAGACCGAACCGAATAGGTCTTTGAAAATTTCCTCCCGAACCGAACCGTAATCACCCCTACTTTACCAATTCCTTCAAAAGCAGGACAATTATCAGAGTAAAATCTGTGAAGCAAGCTGTTAGCTATAGTACTACAGTTTTCATGTCTATGGAAGTCATGAGTACCATTGTGAGACAGCTACTGCTCTAACTTGATTTTTTCTACACTGTCAATGCCATTAATAATATGAAAGGTAGCAAGCAGGCAGCTGGTTCGGGGAATGTAGTCTCTAGCTTGCAATCGAAATCTGTCCCTATAAGTATGGGGTCCCAAATGTAGAGGATTGGCGACCTTTCACGTGTGACATTGATATCATACAGGTTAGAGTATCGATTTTCTTTTTAGTATAGCATGTGCCGGTTTTAATGAGATACCATGTACCATTTCAAATTTATTATTATTAGTGTTATTTATTTCACATGGAAAATTCTAGTATAGATGTACATTTATATTTAAAAGAAAAATGAATTTAAAAGTAGTCAAGTACCAACCGGTACCGATCGATTTTTGAGCTGGAACGAAATTGGAGTTGAGGGTTCGGGATTTGGTCAAAAGGGGTATGTACTGGTTGGTAATGGTACGGGACGAAACTCTAAAACTTGGTTGCCATCTCTTTGTTTTTATAACTCAGGTATGTATATCAATCTTTAGGAACCTTAGATGAACGGGACCTAAACAATATTGCGTGGAATAGAAAATTAATCACATTCAAGCGAGAAAATAAAGGTCATTTTGGGAAATTGGTAATTGGTTGCTTTCGTAGGCATTTTTACATTTAGCAAAGGTCGTGACCACATCCCATGCCCGTAAAGTCATTTCATGTTACCTCCATTGCGAAAAATAAAGAAGGGAATTTTACTTTTGAAAAGTGATAGTAGAACATTTCCAAAGAAAAGATAACGTTGTTAGCAGCCCCAAGAAATCAGCCTGATGATCGATCAAGCATTAGGTTTCAAGAATTTGCTCCGTCCTAGGTCTTAAGATTGTGATATATACATATTATATATATAGGTGCTATCGTATCACCATGAGAACGTTTCTTAATGGACTAAAATTATGAAATTGGAAGAATATCAAGTTAACAAGATGTCAATATCATATGATTGAATTACGCTACAAATTTTTATTATGAAGTTGATGAGTATAAGTTAATATTTGACCCTTTAAAAAAAAAAAAAACAAATGTGTTGCGATCATATAACATGGATATATATTCTATTTGAGGTTTTTTTTTTTTTTCCTTGCAAAAAAAGATCCGTTCAATTGAACAAGCCATACAAATGATTTTTTGGATTTTGATGATAAACTTGCAAGAGGTCTAAAACAGGGAATTTTGGGGTACAAAGAGCTAATATGATAAGTAGACCTTTTTCCACAAATCACAAGGTCCAAAATGGCACGGAACAGATCCTATCGTTATCTCAAGTGGATCACATCACATGATTCACAAAAGATCAACAAAAATATTCCAAATTCCAATAGGACACATAATTCAAACAATGGTGCATGAATAAGGGTGCAAATGAGTGAAGTTGAGCAGAGTTTAGGGTATTTGAGCTCGGCTTGTTTGAAAGTCAATGAGCTTAATTCAATTAATACTTGAGAAAATTCGGTTCGAGTACTAAACGAGATAGGCTTATAGGACATACTAGCTTATCTACACAAGGTGAGCTACAACTGAAATGGGGAGCCTACTGTCCCTTAAGGGACAACAGGTGTGTTGACCTATTTGGGTCGGTCAATTTCGGCAATAGACGGCTCAGATTTCATCTCGACAATGAATGAATGGATGACTGAGATTTGTTCGGTTGAGATAAAATATGAGCCACCCATTGCCAGAATGGACGACCCGGATGGGTTAGCACACATGTTGTCACCTTAGGGACTACAGGCTCCCTGGGTTTGCTACAAATAGATAGAGCTTAGCTTTTTTACTAAACGAGCCAACTATATTATTCGAGTGCGGTTCGTTTACTAAATGTATTTAGTCAAGTCCATAACGACTGAGCTGCTGGCGATTTACTCGGTTCGCTTGCCGTCCTTTGCGCTTGTGAGTGTGAACTTGAGTGGGAGCCCGAGTGAAAAGCATTGGCAGCTCCATGTATTGATGTGGGTGTTCACTTGAACACCCTAAAACGACAAGTTACACAAAGAAATTTAATTTTAGACATTGTTTGAACACTCAGTCCTATATAACGAACACTCATCAATTTAGGTAATTCATAATTGAACACATAATACATTAGCTCAAAACAAGGTACAAACTCTTAATGATAAAAATTATAAAAAGACAAATAGAGAAAAATTTCTCTATTGATATCGGTATCGTTTTTTGGTTTCTCTCTAAACGACAATCGACGTTATATCAACAAAAAAAAAAAGAACATATGCTCAAAAAGATCATTGTAAACATAATCGCCACATTTTTCTTCAAAAAAATGTTAGCAAATTTATCTCTGAGTTTATTCTTTTTGTCTCAAAATATAAAATTTTGTTGAGAGAAATTGTAAAATCTTCATATTTTTATATCTTTAATCGCACCACTCAGACTAATATATGAAATTTTGTGTACATATTGCTAGTTGATAGAGCTATTGAGTTAAGGTAATTATTGACCACCCTATATAAAATTTTTGGAACCACCACGGATGAAAAGTATCTATCCAAATCATTTTAAACCTCTAAACTTGGAAAGATCGAATATTAAAACGCAGAACGAGAATTGAAAGCGACCGAGAGGTTTTTCTCGAATTACATGACCTGAGTGAGGAGTGCGAGTAGAGACAGAAGGTCCCCTATAAGACAAACAAGGTCAAAAAAGAGCCCCCAACAAAAGAACAAGAGACTGGACCCCACCACCATCACCAACCCCCAGCAGAAACAGAGCTTTACCAAATGGTCCTATTTGGGACTAGGACTGCTACTACTATTTCCCTCTCCAATCTCCTGCCAATGGACTTTGACCTCCCAGTAAAATACTAAAAATACTACTACACGAATCCCAATGAATCCTAGGCTGCCACTTTGACGATATTACCCTCCCAACTTCTACTGGCAAGTCTGCCATAACGGTGTCATCTCCAATAACAAGGATGGATGGAAAAATTTCACTGACCTCACAACCTAGGTTCTAAAAATACAGAGACCTCCCCAAAAGTTCTGACAATTGCACTACCCTCCCTCTTTACAAACTCTTAGCTCGATTCTGCCATTCCGTTAAATGTAACGCCATTACTTTTGGTTAGTAAAGGACTGAAACACCCTTAGTTTTTAGTAACCCAGGGTGTGTGTGCTATGCACTAAATGCACAACACAGTGCTATGCACGATCCGAAGGCTTGGATCGTGCACAACAAGTTTTCCCAATTTAGTTTTTAGAGTGAACCGAGCAACTAAGTCTTGTGCCCTTTTTTTTTTTTTTTTTGAAGTTTTAAATATTAAAAGGAAATTATACTCTTTGTCATATGTAATGAATTTTTGCAAATTAGTCTTACATCTTATGTTTAGATAATCATTATCTTCTAATAAAATGATATATGTCTTTTAATGTACATTGTTCTTTATTGTTCTTTCTTCGTCGCCGAGAAATACTCTCATATGAAATACATATGAAAATTTCTAACTTTATCATATCATCCCTCCTTGAAAAAAGGAAGAATGAAAAATCCCCCTAATTTTTTGGTAATGACTTATTTTTCATAAGTAAATCAATGTAATTGACCATTCTAATTTATTGTTTCAGTTAGATTTATACATATGCAATTTATTTCCATTTAAATAAAATTATTCAATGACGAAGAAAGAATGAGATACATTAAGTGACAAACATTATTTTTGTAAGAAAAATACATTCATTAAAGAAATATTAGTGCAAATTATTATATAAATTCAATCTCACATAACCAAAAGTTTAATGTTGTTTAGTATTCGAGACTCTAATTGAAAAAGAAGAAGCAAGACTTAGTTGTTTCGTTCACCCTAGTATCTAAGGGGATTTCACTTTTTAGTCAATTTATTAGGAAAAAGTAACCCCGTTATAGTTAACTTAACAGAATGGTGTATCCGTCTAATAGTTTGTAAAACATGGGGAGTTAGTGTGATTGTCAGAACCTCAGGGTTCCTTGCATTTGTTAAAAACTTGAGGGGAGGTAATTGAAATTTACCCAAAACATCATAAATAATCAAGGGGTCACGAAAGGGACCATTTTTAGAATCCCCTTATTAACTAGGAAATTTAATTTTACCATTTCAGTTTCTTTTATTGAAAACCTTGAAGTAATGAGCCTAATTAGTTTAACAGTAAATAGAGGAAAACGGGTATTGGGATGGGGCGGGCCGGGGAAAGAGGTGGAGCTAGGGGTAAAACCGTTTCCAACCCGTTTCCCAATTTTTTTTCAAAATAATTTCCGGAATCCAACCCAATTCCCCAAACAAATCCCTTGAATCTCCAATCCGTTTGGGACGGGGAATGGGCGAGTATGGTCAGATAGGATAGAATTGCCATCCCTCTTGACAACCGCCACCTTTGTTTAGGAGTATTGCATTTTCGCTGCCTGTCTTCTTCACGGCCTAGACATGTAAAGCATGAATTTGACGGGGCAAGAGCAAGGCCGGCATCGTCACCCTCGTCATCAATAGCGAGACCCACCCTTGTCCCCCCTTGTTGAGTCAAGCACAGGCCATAAAAACACTGAATTAGATTTCTGGTCCCTAAAATTTTCTTTCTTTGAAACGCGCCTTCTTTGTGGGAACAGAAATGGTAAATTCTTTCGAAGGAGATAAAATCAAAATCACAAGGACCAAAGTAAATTCTTTAGTAAAACAACTAGGGCCAATAGCATAATTTCCCAACCTTGGGATCTGGGTTGTCTGCCACGTGGCGGGGGATCCCCAAGACACTGTTTTGGAGGGGAGGGGAGGGAGGAGTGAAGCGACCAGATTTGGGTCAAAGATCTAAATTCAGACCTTTTGGTGAATGCTTGGGGATTCCTCAGATTTAAAAACCCACAACTGATCAGTTGATACTAGTAAATTAAACCAAACTGACACAGTAAAAAAAAAAGAAAGAGGGGAGGGGAGGGGAAGGTGAGAGAGAAGTAAAGAAAGTGGTACTCCCAGTAGGCAAAATCAAGAAACACCAGCGCATCTTTCTCTTTGCTTTCTCTCCTTTTCATGTGCTTCACCTCTCTTCCCTGACCCAGTGAAGACCCTTTCACTGCAACCAAAAGAAAAGCATTCTCTCTCTCCATTCCTAGAAAGAGACTGACCCTAGCTGCTATATATAAACAAAAAATGGAAGAGAGAGAGAGAGAGAGAGAGAGAGAGAGAGAGAGATTAGAATGGACCACTGATTTGTAAACAAATTTGAACATATCCCCAAAAAAAACTACTAATAATACCATAGGGCCTATCCAATAAATATCCATGCTTTTTTCTCTGTAAGCTGTACACTTTTACTTATTCCAAGCCTAAACTCATTTTGTGAAATCTTCTCCCTCGGAAAAACCATCTTGCTCACTTCCCTATACCTATCTTTCAAATCTTCACATTCCTTGGTTTCCAAAATTAAAAAAATTAAACAATAAAAAGTAACCAAAAAACAGACTAGAACCCATGATCCAATTTGCCCCCACACCTTGAATGTACAATGAACTTGTAGCCACAGCTGATCCGCAAAATTCAGCCACCCCCACCCGCCGCCCTGTTCCTCCACGGCGTATTTGCAAAGCCCCTACCCCGATCGGAAGCTCCATCGATCGAGATTTGATTCAGTTGCATATAGCAATCAAAATGTCTTGATTTGCTTCCTTTTGCTGCTACCTATCTTCTATGAAGATTCTGCCGATGAAATCTCGAAACCTCCTCGAGTATAGCTTCGGATCGACGGCGGAGATCGATATAGGATCAACTTGCAAGGATTTGTATGCATGCTCTAGCTTCTTGCTGATATCATAGTCTTGTAAAATATCAATAATCCCAAAGTAGAGGACTACTTCATAAGTTTCGCCACTGCGTGAAGGGGTCAAAGTGCTAAATCCACCGGGGATGTACTGATCGAAGTCGCTCCTTCGACCCAACCGCTCTGCTCGTGCTGGCATATTGGCCCCCAATCTGATCAAAGGTATCCTGATGGATCACACGTTTAAATCAAAATTCAGTACATTGGGCTCTTCAGATAAGCATCAAAGCTACCCTTAGTTCAGACTGAACTGAACCCCAAAAGCACAATTTAAACAACTTGTGAGTCTTTATTTTGAGAAGCTGGCATAGAAATAAAAACAACCCATACCAAGATTACTTTTGGATTGGTACTGTAAGCGGGTACGCCCATAGCCCCATACAACACATCACATTCTAGAGTTCAATACGGAACGGTAATGATAAAAACAATTGCAAAACGTGGCCTTGTTCACATCTCAGGAATGTTATGGGACCATTTAGGTAAGTATAACCCACAAATAGCTGTTGTGTATTGAACTACCTTAAAGACAACCCACAAGACAATATCAGTTATACCAACCCACATGATCAAGTTCCATGGAAGATAGTTTGAATTAGGAAAATACTTCTACGACCATATTTGATTAACGTTTCTAGTTTGACAGCAATACCTCAAATGGGATCACATCAGAAAGCACACAATAGGAAGAAAAACATACCGGCCAGATTTAACTCGATCCATGTCTTGTAGCTCTGCTTCAAGGAAGCGATAGCCACGCATGAACTTTTCATTTCGAAATGAATCATTATTGCCTGAAAACCCCAAACTAATTCAATTAAAAATCCTATGCCACCACCATTATCTATTAAGAAACAGGTACGGGGAAT
Organism: Rhododendron kiyosumense; assembly: GCA_019656275.1. Taxonomy (NCBI): domain Eukaryota; kingdom Viridiplantae; phylum Streptophyta; class Magnoliopsida; order Ericales; family Ericaceae; genus Rhododendron; species Rhododendron kiyosumense. The sequence continues at coordinate 760,141 of BPLS01000201.1, read as the reverse complement.
TGATTGGTAAATTTACCAGTTCGCAAGAGAAACGGTGACAAACCCATTTTGTCACCAGTATTTTCATCACGGAAGTGAAGACCAACCAAAAGGCTATAATCCATGATCCTCTCAGCTTCCAAGAACTCACAGTCTCGATCAATTTGTCTGTGAAGAAAATGCGACGGCACATGAGCAATGCTATAAAATGCTAATGAATTGAGAGAGGTGAGGAAATCATGTGCACTGAGATAAAACTAACTTGATAAGTTCTTGGAACCAGTTTTGTTGGAGTCGAAACACAAAATTGAGATCAAGGTCTTTAAGGGTAGTTGTTTCGTCAATCTCTCCTTCAGGCTTGTCAGTTGTGCGACCATATGACGATCCTTTCAGGTCAAACCGTCTGTGGATCCTATACTCTGAGCAGAACAGATTGCCCATCACGATGAATCGAGTCTATTGACCAATCAAATACAATACAATTAGAAGCAAGCATGTATAACTTACCACTCGTATAAAAAACGAAAACAAGAACAATGAGATCATGAATAGCACCACATACCTTCAAGCCACCTACCGGTTTGACACAGTGGACACCAAAGAATTTTGTCACTAGGGAATTTCCGTACCGACAAAAATGTTGATAGTAACTTGGAAGCATCTTAATAAGCACCTGAACAAAGATTACCAAATGTAAATGGTTACGAGTTAGTCAAACCTCGCAGGCAGCGCGTCATTAAAGAGAAAGTTCCAGGGGAAGCTACGAAACAACTATTGAAATATTTTCCATATACGACATTGAGATAATTTGAGATCAAGTCCTGCAGAAAATTCCTAGGACGTATGTCGAAGTGTGTGGTGGGCAACTAACCTTGACTTCTGATTTCTTTACTGTTTTTATCATGAATCTATCATCCTGAGTCAAGTAAAAGAAGCTTCCACTCTTCCCAGGAGAAGAAAGCTCCCTGAGAGCATCGTTTCCGCAAATAGCAAGCATGTAATCCGCAGGGTCAATTTGAAATAGCCCCCTCAAATGTCTGAATATGCAAAAATCAAATCACCAATGACAACGATGTAAACTAAAAATTCTAAGATTGACAACATTCAAACTTCAACTACTTCAACCATATGCTGACTAAACAAAAACATGAAACTGAAACCCTAACAACCAAGCATTTCAAAGGAGCTATACCTGAAAACAACAGGACAATAATCTTTCCACCGGAACTCAACCGATTGGTGGGGTGGCGTGGTCTTCGATCCTTCCGTCGGAAACCTAGTCCAGAACTTCTCATTGGGATCAAAATCACTAGGCTTAAGGTCCCTACGAATCGAAGCATGCTTCCCAACTGAATACCTACAACACAACCGGCAAAAGTTAAACCCAAACCAATAAATCAAAACCCAATAACTAAAAATCTTTATAATCACAAAAATGATCAAATACTCAACAAACCCACGATTTACCTAATACCCAGCTGCAGATTCAGCATCAAATCGTAATTCTTATGCCCTTTCGATATAGTCTGCCCCGGTTTCTTCACCTCACCGCCACTGAAACAAGGATTCCTCCTAAACTGCTTAATCCCATCCCTAAAAAACATATTATCAACTATATCGCAGGTAATATCCCCAGCCTCCCCATCCGATTCCCAAATACAAATCCTCGGGAAAAAACCCCTCTCCGTCGAGCTCCCCCTCGACCCCTCCACCGACGACCTCTTCTTCGTCGCCACCACAAAATCCCCACCATCATCCAACACCAGCAACGGCCCCGCCGCCGATACCTTCCCGTTAAACCCCCCTCCTCTCTTCTCCTCCCCAACCCACGTTTTATCACCACCATTCAGAATGGTATTTGCAGAATCACCATTCAGAATCTGCAGATTCTTGGTCTCGTTTTTACCATCGAGCCAAGTGAAAACCCCGTGGCCCTTGGGAACGCCATTTTCCCAATTCCCCTCGTACTCATTCCCGTTCGCCCACCTCAGAACCCCCTTCCCGTTGATCACGCCGCTCCTCCACTCCCCCACGTACTCGTTCCCGTTCCGCCACACGTACCGCCCGTGCCCGTCCTGCACGTTGCGCCGCCACGACCCCTCGTAGACATCCCCGTTAGCGTACCGCTTCTGGCCCGTGCCGTGCTTCCGGTCGCCCACCCACGATCCCTTGTAAGAATCCCCGTCGGATCCGATGAAAGTGCCGTACCCATCCATCCGACCCGACTTGAAGTCCCCCTCGTAGGTCGCCCCGGACGGCCACGAGAACTTTCCCTTGCCCGTGGCCTTGCCCTTTTTCCACTCTCCCTCGTACATACAGCCGTCCCTCCAGAGGTACTTGCCGGATCCGTGCGGCATGTTGTTGGAGAAGCTGCCCGTGTAGAGATCTCCGTTCGGGAGGTGTTTTTCTCTGATGGTGGTGGCTGTTGAGGTGGTTGTGGGGGTGACGCGGCGGGTCGAGGAGTGGGACCGGCTGCGGCCGACGACGAGGGGTACGGAGATGGGTTTGCTGGTGGTGTCCGGTTCTCTGTCTCTGTGCGCTTTCTCTTCTTCTTCATCAGTGAAAGATAACACTGGCTCTGGCATTTTTCTATTAACTGTTTTGCTTTATCTTTCTCTCAACGTCTTTTGCTATAGTTGCCGGAATCTGACCGGGTCCCCCAGCTTCACCAGCATTTCCGGCACTGCCTCTCTCTCTATCTGCGCTTTTGGTGCTTTTTCCCTATTTTCTCTCTCTAGCTAGATACATGTGTGGATTTGTCTGAGTTGTATAGCGTGGCTTTTGTTTGGGGGGAGAGGTGGGAATCCAACAAAAAAGAAGGAGGAGAGGGCAAGAGAGAGAGAGAGAGAGAGAGAGAGAGAGAGAGTTAAATGAGTCATGAGAGAGAGAAAACACGCTCGATGTAATAAGGCTCTGCTGTAATTGTGTCACATGACAATAGGAGGAAAAATTAATTATGGGGCAATTGCACTAACATACCTTGTACTTTAGAAACATTTCGTAGACGCTCCCTTAACTTCAAACATTGACATCCTCACCCACCGAACTCTCCATGGAAAGTGTGTGATTAATACCAAGGGAAAGGCGCCTTTCGTAGTAATTTCCCGCAGACTATGTGATCTAAATTTGATTAATCTTTTTCTCTTATTGTCATCTAAATGTAAAAACATAAAATTATGTTACAAATGAGAATAATTCGAAACATATAGATTTTTTTTTTAAAGAGTTTGGACATTCCAACATTTACATACTTTTTTCTTATGTTTGATGATATGCACCATCCTTAACCTCTACATTGCATAGACTATAGAGAGGGAGTTTGGTTGAACATTAGTTGTCAATTAGGACTAGTATTAACCATATAAAGCACTGAGGCTAGCAAGGCCTGGACTTTGGGCATCTAAAAAAATTCATTTTTTAAGGACACTTTAATATTTTTACTTTTTAGGTTAAAGTGTGAACTTCTTTTAAGTCCAACAGAATGAAAAAAATGCCCAATTAGAGGTAATGAGTTTGCCCAATCCATCATCCCATAAGCCCAAGTGCCCAACCTACTAAATTTCCAAAATCATTTCCCCCAAACCACCGAATAACACTCCCCAAAAATCGTTTCCCCTCAAACCCACCCCAAAAACTTGACGATATTGTATTTTGTGTTCATTTGTAATTATTAGTAGAACTTTATATTGATTTGACTTTCTCGTATTGTGATTGTTGTTGTAAAAATCGGCTTTGTTTGGTTGACATTTTAGTTTAGTCTTGGTAGTGGGTGGAAAGAGAAATAGGGTAATGATTGGAAAAAAGATAAGGTAATAATTGAAAAACTAAACTAAAATGTAAACCAAACACAACCGTTAAGTATCAACTTTTTAAAGGCATATTTTTTTTATTAGGCCTTAGGTACTAAAAATTCTTAGATCGGCCCTGGAGGCTAATGCCTCTTTCTTGGAGTAAGCACCACTCCCTTCTTGCTTGGCGGATTGGACTAATAAAGATCAAAATTAATATCATTGCTAACTATTGAATGAGTGGATATATTTGAACGAGGGTTAAGCGAGTACTGGAATATTCCACAAGCAATAAGGATAACATGTATTTTTCTTTATCTGAAACTAATAAGTGTCATTCAAATTGATTTGCTTTTTTAACTCTTCTTATTGAGACGAACAAATAATTTAAGAGAAGGATTAACACAAAATTAGAAAATTCCATACAAGATAAAAACAAAAGAAAATAAACATGTTAGGCCAAACCCCTTAAAACCTCCAAATTTCACTTCAAAGCAATTACTACAACACACTACTGTAATTTTTCAATTCCCTTTGTGGATGAATTTAATGTAGGGTGCCTAATACTAGTATAGTAGGAGTAGAGTAGTAGTGGGAAAAAAAGGGTTCAAAAGCAGTGAGAGAAAGTGAGAGGGCGAGGAGGGAGAAAAGTAGGAGGAGGTTGGTATTTGGTTTATTGGGTTTTGGAGCAAGAGAGAGAAACACACAGAGAAAGAGAGAGAGAGTAGTTACAAGAATACAAGCCCAGCCGGCTTTGTAAAAAATGCAAAAGGGCACATTGCCGCAATTAGTATTATTCTGGTGTTCGAAATACTATATAGTATAGGATAAAATAAAAAAAAACTATATAGTATATATATAGCCATTGCAAAAAATAAAATAAAAATGTATACAGTAGTAGGCTTGTAGCACTCACCAGCTCAGCTTTTGGTTTTATTTATAAATTTCTTGTTACGAATGTACCCTCGACCTGGTATTCAAATTACCTTTCCCTTTTCTTCTTGGATCTGGCTTGTCAGCAGTCCCAACAAGGGGACTGTACTGTGCAGTTGGCCAAATAACGGCTTGTATTGAATTTATTTTTATGATCGGAACCGTTCATGTCGTAGAGCTCATCGAGAAGCTCAACCACGCCAAATATCATGTTAATTGGAAACTGTTTATACCTGATTGGAGTGACTTTTTACTTTATCGAATTAGATTTGATGGTTTTGATCCAGTGTGGCAATATCCATTTTCGGAAACATAAATGTGATCAGATCAGGTATTAAAAAGTTTTCCAATTAACATGATTTTTTGACGTGGTTAAAGTCTTTCGACGAGCTTTGCAACACGAACACGGTTCTGGTCATGAAAAAAAACTCGATATGAGCAGTTATTCGGCCAACGAGCCAGATCCTCCTCCTTTTTGTTTTGGTACCGTGGCCCTATAGCAAGCCCTCTTTCAATTGTTTGATTCCATCGTAACGCTTTCTTCCGTTTGGGTTTTTATTTGCCAAATTGCGCGGTTCGGTTTTAAAGAGTAATAACGTCTTGTTAGTTAAGGTTTGACTTTGATCTCTTTATCAATACATAAGAGGTTATTCATAACTCAAAACTAAAAGCTTAAAATCCTTGGAATATTAGAATGACAATGGGGCGGGTCAAAATCAGGTTTATATATGTTATTTTAAAGTCAAACCGGAAAATATGGAAGTGGTTGCAGGCCCGGCAATCGGGTCCTGTTTATTGTTGCAATTTATATTACTGACGTTGTTCTCTTGAGAGGGATTTGACAAGCAAATGAAATATAAATAACAGATGAGAGTTAAATAAGAAATAAATTAAGAAACAAAATCATGATCATATATTTGATATTTACTCTCATGACAACAAGCAAATGATATCTACATAGAGATATAATAAATACGAAACATGAATTGTTAGAATCAGGAATAAACCGCGGTAAATCGGGACAGAATAAGCAAATAATTTCATTCCGTTTTCTTGTCCAATTAGAGAATACCTGCTTGAATGAGCATGAGAAGATCGAAGGCGAACATGAAACGGATCGAGAAAATTGTCTTCCATCTATTGGAAGCTAGTAAATCTTCATAGATATTCAATATGCATTGGTTTAAGATGAAAGTGTGTGCAAAAATGCAAATAAAAGCTCAACTTGGTAATGCGAAATATAATCGTACATTTAGATAGGATTTGAGCTGTATCAAATTCGGGTCCAATCTAGTCCATTGATCACCGGCCTACACTTTAGCTAGTTGTATCATTAATTTCCTAACATTAAATGTTGTCAAAAAGGATACTGACATTTTTCTAAAATAAACACATATGACCTCCTATGATTTTTCTTTATTCTTTTTTTTTTTCTTTTTTTCACTTTCTAAAATAAACACCTATGCAAGTAGAGTGTTAGTGCAAGTATAGTGTTAGCCCAACAGTCTTTGTCTTATACTCTCATGTAGGGCTGCAGTTCAAACGTCAATATTCTCCTCATTTCCATTTTTTTAGGTTACGGCCGGAACTGTTTTGTTTACTTGTTTCATATATATATATATATATTTTTTTTTAATCATCAGAAAATGCCCAAAGGGCTACTGAAGGATTATCCTTATGGATTGTGTAGTGATGCAGCGCAGCCTTTTTTTACGAGAACTTGCTTAAGTTAAAAATTCTCTCTTTGAAATATAAGCACAGATATGTATGAACTAAATGTACTTCCTCTTCGAACACACAATTATGAGAAAACTCTCAATTTTTATTAACTCAATAAATATCCAAAAATTAATTATGATTCTTACAGATAAAATGATCATGCAAATATGATCTTTGCATCGGTTCGAACGGATTGAAAATTGGAACACTTAAGTATCTGCTCTTCATTTAATTCTACGGATATCTTTGGGTTCTCATTTGAGAGCTCTAGAACTAAAAATTAATTATGACCCTTTAGGATAAAATGATCAGAAAAATAAGATTTTCGTACCGATTCAAACGGATTGAAAATTGGAGCATTTAAGTATCTGCTCTTCATTGGGTTCTACGACTCTCATATGAGATTTCTTAAGACAAAAATTAATTATGACCATTTAAAATAATATGATCAGAAAAAAAATATCTTTGTATCTATTCAAATTGATTAAATTAAAAATTAGAGCACTTAATTTTTTGGATAATGTTATAAGCACACACAATCACATTATAAATAATTCACTAATGAAAAAACATGAGCATTATTTTTTCCTATTTTGCCCCTTGATGGTGGTTCTGATCATTAAAGAAGCTGTTAAGGGATTATAACCCTTTTTGCGTTTATTTTTAGGAATTTTTTGAAATTATTTCCCTTTTCTCATATGATGAAGTTTGAATTTATATTGTGCTTGATTGTAAATTTTTGTTTAAGTGTAGTAAAAATTGGTGTCCCCACTAGAGAGAATTCCTGTCCTTTGCTTGCAAATCTTTCTTACGATTAGAATTTTCGAACGGAGGAGATCGCGAGGTGGCAAGGTGGCCCCCCCTTTTTTTTTCACGAAGTTCTCTTGTTCCATTTGATATTGGATTATTGAATCTTTCTATTTCAATCAATAACCCCCAACTACTAATCAATTTCCAATAACTAAAAAAATAAAAAATTAGAAGCTTTCATCGTGCGAGATGAAAACAAGGATGCTACATATGAACCATAGTAAGATTAATTATGAGTTTCAAATTCAATACAGAAATAGAATATATCTCTGTTGTGACAGGATTAATTATGTCACTCTGTGTCGCTTGAAAAGTTTATTAACAGTCTTATTAATCCGTGCTCTTGGTTTTTCTGGGACCCGAAATAAATTCAAACAAGTTTTTCCTTGCATGGTTTCTGCAAATCTTCCTTACGATTAGAATTTCCGTTTTCTAAGGGTTTTTCTCATGGAAAGTTGCCCTGTTAAATCATCTTGTGCAAGGATATGCTAGACAGGGAATAAAATAAGAAAGATTTACGAATTCGGAATTACTAAAAGAATCTAGCAAACCTGATTCGGAATTAATAAATCCAAACAAGTTTTTCCTTATAATTCGATTATGTCATAGGTACGTGTTTGTTTTTTTTGAAAAATGTTAGCCGCGATTCAATTATTTCGTACTAGTCAATGCCCTCAGGACTCTTCTCACGAGATGTCGCCAGATATAGATTTTTGAGCTACTAATGATATACTTTAAGGTAAATTTTACAAGGAAACATCAAGGGGTTTTTTTTTCCCTATTAATACTATGATGACCATATTTGGTGGTCATATTTTGATTCTTCGGTGCATTAATGAGTTACACTTATTTTATTTTTTTTGGCAGAGGTGAGAAGTTGTATTCAACTGTGAGGTGAGACCCTAGATAACAAAGAAGAATCCCATGGGGGCAAATGGGCGTCCACGGAGCAGATAAACCATTAGAAATGACAATCAGAGCAGAGTATGTGTAGATCTATTTCAAACTCGCTTAGCGAAATTAGGTTCGCGAAAAATAAAACTAATACCAAACACATGACCAATAAACCACTAGACTAAATGGGGATAGAAATCAAATTAAATCCAGACAAAACAAAATAAAGCAAAAAATACACTCTCCTCCGTCATTGAACAACCCTTCTCTTACTAGCCCCTACCGATCAAGCTCCCAAGCCGGTGACTCAATGCAAGAAGCTACCGGCGATCACGCGGTTGCAAACCCAAAAGCGATGCGGCGGCGAATGACAAGCGATTTTGGTGGAGAAAGGGAAATCATATTTGAAGGCATAGATTGATCACTGATCCCTCCTCTCCCGTTGTCCAAATTAAGGTATGAACCCAAGGGAGAAAGAAGGAAGGAGAAGAGGAAGTGTCAGCTGTTTTAGGGTTAGATAAAGGTGGTCCCATTTTTTAGGGTTAGAGAAAGGTGCTAAGCTAATGAATTACACTTAACTTGTCACGTACTCTATACATAAGTGGCGCATTAATTATTTTTTCCATAAAGTAAAGTTAGGTGTTTACTAGTAATGGGACAAGCAACGAATTGGGATCTCAATTATAGGTGGGCGACACAAATTTTAAATAATTATTATGAGACTTCGTATTGTCGCAGGATTATTATGATATTTTATTGTAATATATATATATATATATATATATATACTGTATATATTTTAAGAGAAATTGTGGTGACAAATTAATTATATAAAGTTATATAGGCTTGTCATCTACCCAATGCAGACATGGTAGCTTTATCCAGACTTAGAAAATGATGACAAAGCATGGGCCCAATTTACCACTGTGTGGCCCACTGAGGCCCAGTTTTTTAACCATACTTTTGGCCCATTTGGATGGTGAAAAGTCTTACTACTCCTATTAGACAGGTACGATCCTCATTAACCATGCATGCAGATGGATGATGGAATATTATGTTCTCATTTTTCTAGGTTGAGATTCTTTGATAACTTAGGGTGTCCAGGCAGTTTACGCTAGCTTATTTTGACTAATTTTTGGAAGACCAATGTTACCATACGTCTATTATAGGGGGCCTCGATTAAAATTCGGATAAAGCTCCATATAGACTTACCCTACAAAAGTCGATTAGATAATAAGACAATACTACTATTTCCGCTAATATTGAAAAATTCACGATTTCATAGTGAGAAATAGTGATAAGTTAATTAGAAATAATGGCAGAATGACATTATATATTTTTATCGCAGGATCACATGTGTTAATTATTTCGTATCTAGCAGATCGACTTCACTCTTAATGCATAAACCAAGCTAAAAGGATTGTAAAGATCATTCTATATTTTATATCCTTTTGTTGTCCAATATTTACGTTCTTTTCTTCATGTGACACACAAAATGGAAAATTGCATTTGCCTAGTTAGTCAACAATGGAACTCGTAATACATGGGGTTGAAAACTTGAGAGTGAAGATTTTCGCTAATTAAAAAGGTAAATCGATGTTTCAATTGATGTCATCATACTTTAAACAAACCTTTCTCTAGTTTCTAAACAAATTCTCTGGCCCCATGATTAAATTTTTACTGGTCGTGAGAGCCGAACTTGCAAGCGTATGTGGAGGAGGGCAAGTCCCTTTCGATTATGGAAGTCAAATCTATTTGAACATTATTTTTTGTAGAGCTTGATGATGAATCTACCGTACGATTTGAGTCGAGTCATAATTAAGTTATTACTTTGAAGATGAATGACACGTACTGTTAGGGTTATAAATGAACCGAGCAGTTTGGCTCAAGCTCGAGTTTTCGGCTCGTATTACTAAACGAGCAGAATGGAGCTCAACTCGTTCGAAAAAAGCTCGATTCGATTAAAAAAACCTCGTTTAATAAATGATTGAGCTCTGCTTGTTAAGGCTCGAGCCGAGTTTGAGCTTAAGTTTGTTTTTCTCGTTTGCTGCCCTACGTACTGCCAACTTTTTCTCCTTTCTTTTTTAAGTCGAGTCATACATGTGTGTTTGATATGTATAATAGGTGGCCTATTACCCCATTATATAGGACACATGTTTTGGACAGTGCTTAATTAACTACAAAATGGGCAAAAGGGTGTGGGGTGGGATTACACAACTTCATTAATTTAATCTCAATTAGGAATCATCACTATCCTTTCTCACTCACCAAATTGAGAGGCCCCTTATACTATTTTTAAAAAAAAAATTTTTACTCGAATAATCAGCCTCATTGGGACCAAGACACGGGAAGAAAATTAATTGATATGCGCGTAAGCTGTCCCGACCACCCCTAACTTTCCGGGGGAAACAGATGAAATGCATTGGTGCGCACTCGTGTAAAACGTTGTTGCAGGAAAGGCCAACTTTTATTCTCCACTTCAAAAATTGCTATAAGCCCACAAGAACTCAAGAATTGGAAGCCAATTAAGGACAAGTCTTGGACGGACCGAGTCTTGCAAGGACAGAGTCTTTTTCTATTTGGTGATTATTGTGTAATGGTAATGTACCTTTGCAAGTTGCATCCACTCGGAAGTGGTCTCCAAGTCATTACTAGGTCAAGCCACAAGTGGTTTTTTTTGGGAAGGATTCCTCTTTCTGTTTTCGATATTTTCTTTGGAAAAAATGATCGCATGGGCGAAAACTTAACGTCTTAAAAGGGGCGGACTTACACTTGGGCAAGGGGATCCACGGACCCCACTTAATGGAAGATTTCTGTGGGGAGTAACTTAGTTTTGGAGGTATTTCTGTAAACTTGCCCCATAGGATATGTCCTTCAAACATTTTGCCCTTATATATGTGTTACATATGCTTGACGGTTTGACTCCAGTGCGATCAAATTCTGGTTCTGCCACCGTAACCCCATCAAAGCTAGCGAACGGGTGGTCGGTTATGGTTGCCCTTGCTTTGTAGTCCAATGTAGGAGGAGGAGACCAATTTTGCATTGAATGCGTATGTTGGTTTTAAAATATACTATTTTTGTATTATTGTTTCTGCAATCAGTTGGTACGTATTTGTGGGTGTCGTTATTAGTATTTAATTAGGGTTATCTTAGAAATTCGGTTACACGAGGATATTGCTATTAAAGAACATTAAACAATTCCTCGTTTTTTTTTTTTTTTTTTTTTGTGTTTTCCGAAACTTACAACAATTTTACCCTTCGAAGATCCAAATTACGGTTTTTATTTTCGCTTCATAATATTAAGCGTCCATTTTACCCTTCGAAGATCCAAATTACAGTTTTTATTTTCGCTTCATAATATTAAGCGTCCATCCATATTTTTTTTTTCCGGTCAAATGGAAATTCGTCCATCCATATATATGTCTTTCAAATCTCTCTACCAAGTTCAAGAAACTAAATAATCCTTCAAACAACTTATTTAGTAATTTGTGATTATTATTATTATTTATCATAGGAAGGTCTTTTTCCCCCTCCTACAGATATCAAGCATGTGACAAAGGAAAGAAGGTCATATGCTTTTGAACATTGACGTATTTTAAAATTTAAAATGATACAACCAAGAAAAGCCAAGTAATTACTACCCCCTAGAACAAAGCTTTATTTAATTTGTTGATGAAGCTGATTCGATCAGCATTTAGAAAAATAGTACTAATATCTCATTAATTTGGACAAAGGTAGATCGTGTTTAGTTGTGCAATAATTTTTTTAATAACTTAGGTGTCGGAACCAATTTATGCACACCTCAACTTATCTCAAGGAATCAATCTTTAGGAGACGTTTTTACTAAGTTTTTGGTGGAAAAATGTAGGCCATTTTACCATCTTGTTCATACTAATCAACAAGTTTTAGCATTTTAACTTGTTATTCACACTAACTAACAATTTGTCAACAACTATTTTTTTTTTCAATAATTTTTTCACTCACATACTCTTCTATATTTTATTTATTATCAGAAACAACTTGATTACAATAAATTATTTCTCAAAACTTATTCAATGCCAAAAATGTCCCTACATATATAGATTTCTTGACACGAATATCAAATGGAAAAGACAGGTCTAAGTGTTTTGTCATGGATACAACCTCTGCGCCTTATGGAAATCAGATACTATAAAACGTGTGACCTTTTAAATTTTATCTGGTAGATTATGACAACTACCCCCCTGCTAATTACTATTTAATTAGAATGGTCAAATAATGACCAAGTCTTTGGCCTAAGCTTGGGATTCTTTTTTCCATTTCTGTTTCAACTCTATCGAAAGCGACCTTTTTCTATAGAGAAACTACTTCCAGAAGATAAGAATATACTGAAATAATGAAGGGTTCCACTTCCATTTCTATTTTTTGATATCTTCTTTTATTTTTTTTCTATATATAAATTCCTTGTCTAAACACATCATTTATATTGAAAATTAATAACTGCCATCTCGATGTATCTTAGTAATGAAAAATACGCAATTGGGATATATAGAAGTGAAAATAAGCAGATGGGATATAAAGAAATGATCATCCTACTTTAACAAATTTAAAATATTATATTTTAGTATTGGTTGATGTAGAACTGATCATGATATTTGAACAATCAAAACATGGAGCAGCTCTGAGGCAAAAGACCTAACATTTCTCTTTCCCAAGCAACAAACTTATTCGTTGACTTGATCAATTTCAAGCTTCGCGAAATTCATTTTCATCCAGCCTTTTAATACGAACACTGCAAAGAAATAGAGTTGAATAGCTTAAATTGAAAGATTTTTATAATCCCAATTTTCGGTCTCGTGAGAAAAGATTGAATTTACTAGTTATTTTACTCGGGAAAAGATAAACGGCAGGGAACTTATTTCTAGATTTAGAGTTTTGTTTATATTTTTTTTTCATAAGTTGGATCGCGTTAAATTATTGAGCACGAAAACCATATTTGTAATTATATCTCTGTTGTCAAGTATAAAGCATATAAGATTTCCATCTTGCAATGTGCCTAGGACCCAAAAACGGTTGAGGGGCCAGCTTAGTGCTCATAAATATATCAAAGCTATTTTGAATACAAGTTCGTATTCCCTCGTTAAAAACTCGTCTCAATTAGTTCTACATAAGACAATGTTTTCAAAATTATATAAAATATTATAAATTACAAGATATAATCGATTGAAAAATAACACGAACTCCAAAAAATGACTCTTAAATTCGGGTGAAAGAAATATATATATATATATATATATATA
>BPLS01000201.1:736207-746639 GCA_019656275.1 Rhododendron kiyosumense | reverse complement strand
TATATATATATATATATATATATATATATATATATATATATATATATATATATATATATATATATATATATATATATATTGGAAAACCTCCGGTCAATGTGGTCATATTGACTCATATGTGGTTGACGTGTGGGAATTCTTGGGGATTATGATGGTGTCATGTATTGAATTGGTGGGGGTGTGCCCAAGACATATCAGGGGTGCTATCTCCTCCAACCACAACGTTTAATCTCACCGTTCGTCTCAGCAATTAATAGTTCGAATTTTAAAAAGAACTCTTTTGTGGAAGAGTTCTTTAAAAATCTGGTGATATTGAGAGCGGTGGGACAGACTGGTCGGGTTAGTAGACTTTCTGTAAAGATATATTAATAAGTCTACATCTAGTATGTGTGAAGCCCAAAGTATATGTGAACGTAGTTGTAGCATTTGGAGATATATTCCCTCTCTATCCTTGTGGTGGTTTTTCTTTTTAAATATGGAATTCCTAATCTAAAAGCTAACCTGGGGGCGAGGGATTGAACCCTGGCCAAAAATGAGTTGGGTAAAGGGCTCCCCCACCAACTGGGACACCACCCATTTGTTCTTAGCCTTGTGGTGGTTGTCTCTTTGGTTCTTCCGTCCTTCAAACCGACTAGACGGCTCAATTTAGGCTGTGTTCTTTTAAATTTATAAGTTTGGAACTTATTTTGGTATTTTATATTTTTGGTAACTTTTTGACTTAATTTTAGAGGTTAATTGTTTGTGTCGACGAGACGAATAAGAAAAGTATAAAAATATGGATTGATAAAAAAAATTCAAATAAAACGGCACTTAAGCTCCAAATTAAAAGACTATTTTTTGATAGCACTTTTTTAGTCTTTAGTGATTTTTTTTTTTGCTTTTGGTAATAATTTTGTACTTTTTGGACTCTTCTTGACAGATGATTAATAAAAAAAATATCACGCGAATCTAACAAAAATTCAGAAAAGACGAACAAAACACAGAAAATAAAAAAATAAGTTAAGTTTAGAAGAACTTAGTAATGTTATTGTGGATTTTTTCGGGGTTTATTTTAAAATTAGAGTTATTTAGTTTTTAATCTGCGTCGAGAATACCAACCAAGTTAGAAATTACATTAATATCACGTTTAACATAATTTCAAGATATACTTAGATCGGAAATAATATGTTCCGATCCAAAATTGCTAAACTCTTTTCTGGTTTGTCCAAACAAATTGCATATCCCAAATTTCTGAATACGATGCTTTTTTTTTTATTAGTACAGTACATATCGATACCAGATACCGTTCTAAATCTATCACTATTAACTAGTGTCGAAAAAGAAATATAAAATAATCCAATTTTGACCAATTTCAATCAATACCGACCGATTTTAAACCGGAAAAAAAAATAGAGATGCAAGATATCGGATTTGCTTGATGCCAAATTAGAGGAGCATTCCATTGCACCGGCTGTAGTTCACGTTTGGATTACAGAGATGCGGTTGGAGTATTCGTAACTGTCGGATGGTATTTTTAACAGTTGAAATTTAAAAAAAAAATTTCTGTTTTCTTGAAAAAGTTTTTTAAAGCTTGGATCGTTAGATACAAAGATAAAAGATTGTAATTGAATTGCAGGAACTCTCATCAGTTGGACGGCAGAGAATCCCCTCCCATTCCTTTCAAGCCAAACAGACACTTTTACCCCCCACAGTTGGACCAAAGTGCAAGGTGGCATGATTATCGGGCCCACAGGGACCTGGTGTTTTTTGGAGGTGGGTTGGGGTCCCACTAATCGAGAGTAAAGTAATATAATAACGTGGGTGGGGACTACACACATGTAACATGCTTCGCCCGGTCAGTCCAAAGGAGAGGAAGACAAGCTGCACCGCCCATCCACCACGTGTTGTTTCACGAGGTTCCCACCGTGTTCATGCCCACATAAGATCCTTGCTTGACTCTCTTTCTACTAAGGGTCATCATTTAGCCCGGAGGCCTGCAACCCACCCAAAGCCCACCCGGCCCGAGCCTGTAAAATGGGCGGGCTAGCCTGGCCCATAGTTTGTAATAGGCGGGCTCGGGCCTATGAATTTTTACTCGGCCCGCCCATGAGCCCGCCCGGCATACCCGTCCAAAAGCCCGCCCATTAGCCCAAAATCCCAAAAAAATCCTCTATTTTTCCATTGGTTTAGTTTTGCACAAGGAAATTTAAGCCCGCCTGTTGGCCCACCGGCCCGCCAATTGGACTAGCCCGTGGGCCGGGCTTGGGCTTCAATTTACGGTAGGTGGCCTGGCCCACCAAAAAGAAAAAGCCCGATCGGCCGGTCCGTGGACGGGCTTGGGCCGCGACTTGGCGGGCTGGGCCGGCCCGGCCTGATGATGACCCTTACTTTCTACCCTCAGGGAAAGGGGTTTCTGTAGTGTAGTTCTGCACTCTGTTGTATTTGTGGCATTCGAGCCGTCCATCTCGGAATCAATGGTCTAGATTGCATCTTGGCCTTTGTCAATTTGAGCTGTCCATTATTGAGACTTATTTTTCGTGCTTCTACAGTCTAGATTGCATCCAAACAAAACCAAAACTTGTGTTCGCTCATTTAAAACTCGTTTGAAATTAATTTGTTGCATAAATGAAACAAGTTTGAACTTTTTTAAAACTCGCTAAACTTTCAAATCAAACCAAACTTGAACAAATTTACTACTAGGCTCCTTCGACTTATGGTAGTTAAATAAAAAAAAAATCAAGTTTTATTAAGACCGACTCGGTTGAAACTCCTTTAAAGATCGATTTTTCCCATCAAAGCCAAATTAAAATTGAAAGTGTTTTTAAATCTCATTAATTTTTTAAATCAAATTTGAACAATCAATTGTTGTATTCGTTCGGTTGAATGTGAACCATAACCAATCAGGTCACCACCAAGGATGTTAAGTTGATTTTAATAGCCAAAATAGATAATGAAAAGAAGAAGAAGAAGTTGGATATGCATTATTAGTCAACTAGCTCCCAAATCACCGGCGCCTGTTTATTCCTACCTACATTGATGCACTTTCAATGTTTCATTGCCGTCGAGATCTATGGTTTGGTTGGTTCTTCTCTTAAATTGTGGCTATGAGTGGAAACAGACATTGCAACATATTTCCATTGGTACCCTTGTTTCTGTTTGCTAAGTTCTGCTAAGGGCTTTTTGAGATTTTGAGACTTTTTTTGTTATCTTTATTCAATTTATTTATTTTTTTGTGTTTGTTAGTTTTGTGCCTAACTTTTATGAATTATCGATTCGTCTTGTCTAGTTTTGTGCCTAATTTTTATGGATTATCGATTCGTTTTGTCAAGACAAACCGGAGAAGTAAAAATTACTATATGACTTTTTCCCAAATATTTTTTAAAATATCTAAGATAAAACCCAAAAAACATTGAATAAGAACAAAACAAGAAAAAACTCAAAAATTTAAGCGGAACTTAATGTGGCCATTTGTTTTGGATGCGTGCTTGTAGCACAGCTCGGCTTGTTTAGAAAACATGTGTTCGCGCTAGTCTTTTCCATTTTCACAATGTTCATGAAGTTGCTTGCGGATCAAATTGTGAACGCCCCTTGCCGCACGCTCTATGCTTTTCCCTAACTTTCCCTCCAGTACAAGATTAGCTCGTAAAAACCCTCTGTCTAGGGATACCTGGGGCATGAGTTAAGCATATACACCGATTTCTCTTTTTTTCGATTGACCGTCGGGAAGCTTGAGTAGCATCTGCTACTCAAGCGTCGACTATATTCACAGCCGTCAGCTAGGGTTCCCTTGGATCTTCTGTATCTTAATTCTGAAGTTTCATTGTTGTTTCTTATGCTATTTTGGTTTGGTATGTAGTTGATAAACTGTATTGTATAATACTTTGTTTCTAACTTTCGGTTTATAATGGAGTATGATGTTCTTTTTCTTTCGAAAAGAAATGGAGATATTAGTTAACTACTAAATCTCTAATGTTGCTAGAAGACATGTCCATACAGAATTCAGTTATGACTACCAAAAGACAGAAAATTAACCTTTCACAGGGTACAACATAAAGCTGAAACAGCGCGAGTCGTGAAATGAAAATTTCTACTGATTTTTATTACGCCACCACACTTGTGTCTAGTTTACTTACATGAATGAGACACCAACCTAAATGGCCATTGGCCGTCTATCTAATCTGTCGAGGAAAAATAAGAAAAAGAGGAATACCCAGAAAAGGATTCGGGGATATACTCAATCACTCGGATACCTGATCAGAAGAAAAATGACCAAAGATATCAGGGCATGAATCCCAGCTCCTCTTCTCTCTAGCCTCCCAATAACCACCAATGTAGCGGTAGGTATCACTTCCTTTCTCCTTTGCAAACCACTTGGGCTTCCAGCCACTCTCCTGCATCTTTCGAGCCTGGACTCCACATTGCAACAAATTCCCATCATTCACTAAGAATGCCCAAGAATTTTCACGTAAATACGCTCTAACTAAGCTATGAAAGTGGAAAAGGGAATCAAGCATCCAACTTTTGCACTGCAGGCAAACTGCTTATCTTCAAAAAGTATTTAACCTACTTAATTGATACTCCAACAAACGTACCAAATGGGCCATGCATAAGTGCAATTGAGAAATAGCGGGCATGATCGACCACTATCAGGCACAGTGATAGCAACCAAGTATTAGTGTAACAAGATGCCAAAACATATACAATTATTTACCTGCCGCTGCCGTTGCTCGAGGCGCAACTTCTCTGAATTTGCCATGTCATACTCCCCATTTTCCAAGCACCTCTGATCGGGTCTGAGCCTTGAATCTGTGGGTGGCAACTTCTCCTGCATAAAGTTTACTTTGGGAGTCAAATAGAATTTCAGGTATTGACTTTGAACACCCACCGAAACAATCACTATTCTCACTTTCAAAACATATCAAATTGGTTTTTTTTTTTCTTTTCATGGACATGTCTAATTGTTCAGCCACCTTCAATTGCGAAGTGAGCTCATTTAATGTGATGGCAAAGCGTGTCAAATTATATCTAGTGGGGAACTTGGGAGGCTTGCTTCGCTTCCAAAGCAAATGGGCTTCTGACACTTCGGTTCCTTTCCCCTTCCCAGAGGATTCTCCATTCATATAATACAAGCTCTCATCCCATTTCCCAAATAAAGTTGCCACTGTTTTTCCATTCTTATCCTGCACTATACCCTGCACCTGCAAAATAATTCAGATAACATACATGTAAGAAGGGCATGAATTCCAAATGGTCTATGTAAATCATCCTAAGCCTCCAGTTGGTCAGCCCTAAATCAAGTTCATCTACATGTTAAAACATCCTGGTGGTTCCCAAGTGCAGCAGAGTGGGCTGGGTATTCCCACTGATCTTTACTTACAGAAAAGTAAGTAAAACTGAAAAGCACTTTAAGTACTTAGAGAGTGTTGTAGATATTTGAATCCCATAGCTTTTTGCAGTCCACAACTATGGGAAAAATGGCCACCACAAGTTACATTTGAAAAGATATCTCCAGTAGAAATCTATGGGCAAATTATTAGATCAATCTAGAATAAGGCGGCGAGAGTGTAAGTTGCTACAATACATTCATGGTTTTCTTATTCAAGTTTCATGACTTGATTATTAATGTGGAGCATCAAGACTCATAAATCTTTAACTGCCCACTTTACGTAGAAAAGGCTTCACAGAATTTCCATAAGTTACTACTGTGATATAAACAAATCTCAGTAATTGAGAGCAAATCATTTTGCAAGGCACAAAGTAGTTCCCGAGAGAGAGAGAGCACCTGGTGAGGATTGCGGTCTATGATAGATTGCTCCTTGAACTTTAGCTTACATGAATAGTTGTGGTTCCCCTCCACCCGCATTGTTCCGTAGTGATCACAATAAAGTTTTCCCAGTATCAGATTATAGATAGATGTCGTTACCTGATGTAGGAAATTTCAGACTCAAACTAGATAAAAAAATAAAACACACTCATTAAGGACTCAAAATTTGGATGCTTTTTTGTCATTACCTTACTCCACTGAAAAACTTCTCCATCATCAAATTCCAAGGTCAAAACACCAACAGGGTCAAGCTGAATTGAACGGCCCCAAAATTTACTTTTCAGATTGCTGTCCCCCCAAAATTTCCATCCTGTACCCTCACAGTGGCATGCTACAATCATAGGATGATGACTGACCTGACACCAACAACAAAAACAAAAAACTACCATTACCTACTTAATTACTAGAAGGAAGAACAAATATGGAGCCCAATTCAAACACATAGGTAGCTATTTCAGTATTTTGGCAGTTACTTGAAACTGTGGGCTGAGTGCCATAACAGGTACTCACCCCCAAAAAATTTCAGGATGATCTTGGAGACTCTGAGTTTTGGTTTTCTGATGGCCATAAACCCCTACCCTGTTCTTCTGTTATTTTTTCTTATTTTGCCCAACAATAATTACAACCACTATAGATCAGGATCTCATCTAATACACCGAATTGTGCACCCAGTACCAGTCCCCCTGATCCTCCACTGCCCTATGTTCTTTATCATCTTTACAGTCCTGGGAAACAGAAGAGGAAAGAATTTCCAGTCCTGGTTAATGTCTTCAGCACATCTCCTTTTAGAGGTTGACTCTCAAACCAATCACACCCAATCTTGTGGCAATGTGTGGGTATCAAGTCTGAAGGTTCAGATTAGACGGCTAATCTTTTTAGAAAGAGTCAGCAATGCACATATATAGTTCATGGTCAAACATCCAGGTTGAACGAAAAGTGGACTGCTTGATATACGGGACATGACAATGTTGTCATAATTTTTCTCCTCAAAATGAAACTACATGTAGTGGTAGGGAAATATAACACAGAGAAGAATGTCCATTTAGTTTTTTTTTTTTTTGGGTAAGGAATGTCCATTTAGTTATCTTGAACTACACAAAAAACCACATGAATTTAATTGAATAAAAGTGAAACCTTCTCTGAGAAAAACCGAAGGCCTTTATCTGGATATTCAGCCTCATATGTCTCCCCCAGTAATGGATTAAATGGCTTGCAATGTCTTCCTTCGGTAGAAGCATATCCAGATACAGCAAATGCAGCAACGTTTAATATCCTCATAAGGCTGTTACCCTAAGAGTGCAATGAAAGAGTTAAGAAGTATGTACTGCAGGCAGCCAACATATTAGGCTTAGATAACCACGTATGCACAACTGTTAATTGAACAAACTATACTGCTGTTGAAATGATTTCTATACCAAAAATATCACGACTTTTACAACAGCTAACTGGCTATTTCTGCATGCAAGAGGTCACTATGAAGATTCATTTCTTCCACGTTACATATTTATTCCTCTTCATAATGCATTACTTTCCCTAGAGGGGCTCTCTTTATAAGCAGTCTTTTCTGGCTAAACAACTGAGGCATGGTTCTGACTGCAAATAGAACTTGAAAATGAATTATAGCTTCTGCAATGCCTAAAAGTATGGACAACCTATGCAGCACGGACACTAAGTTAGTCCACATACCGGTGAGACCAACACTCTCTGGACGTGTGTCCGATACCCAAATCTGAAGGGTACTAGTTTTTCTCAATGTTTTTTGGTTTGGACTTTGGACACTCTAACAAATGCTCCGGACAATCTCAAAACATGCTTGGCACACTCGCAAGACACATCGGGGGTGTGAAACAAAATATTCAAGACTCATGTTAAAGCTTAGAAAAGTTTTTCTTATTTGTGTGGCATATTATAGTTTATTGATTATAAAAATAAATAAAGGCTGGCTTTTTGTTGGAATAATTTTTTGGAATGATGTGATGAGGATAAATACAATTCAAGGTATATATGGTGTTACATATTTACAGTTAGAGCCTTTTTCATCATATCATTGAATGCTTATATATTATTTAAAACATGTCCCCAATGTGTCATGTCCTCAAATTCTTTAAGTTTTGTGTGTTGGTGCTACATTGAGGACAACATTAGTGGTGCATTCTCCGTAAATAAGATAATTAAAAACTGAATGACACAAACATTATTGAGACGGTGAGACCCAACCAACATGGTTATCGAGACATATGTAAGTTGAAGATGAAAAATGATCGTAACAATTAACCATCAAAGTCCACCTAACTGTCTAAGAAGTTATAACTAACCACAAAGGCAATAGAGCAGATACCAAACGAAGGCATCCGTACGATAAAAAGAAGAGACCAACGTGATAAGGGTGATACAATGTACGATAAAAAGAAGAGACCAACAACGTGATAAGGGTGATACAAAAACGACATGATAAGGGACATCAAACAATCGCACACTAGGACTTCTAACTGTCATGCAGTTATGACTGAGTGTGTATTCTCCCTAGGTAAGCTTTAATCTTGCTTCAGCCAAATAACTACCATCCCTTTTTTCATCTAATTTTCCACTTCGTTTCTTCACTCCAGTCTTCGCTTGATTCAGTGGTTTGAACCTAGACCTGAATCCAGTCCATGCAAACTCTTGCCGCTTTATAACCAAACTACTGTACCTGTTTTATTCAAGTTTACTTTTTTCATCCATTATTCATTAATCTAATGACATCAGCCGAGATCTTTAGCCCCCATCTTACAAAAGAGGCATAGACAGTATCACCAACTTACTCTATTTAATTTCCTTCTCCAGAAAACAAAACAATAAACTGACAAATGACACAAAGTCACAAACCAGTCATAGCCCAAGGGTTAAGGGAATTCAAGGCTGTTACCAAGTTTGTAGATCGACTTTCAACCCAAACAAGAAAAAGTTCAACGCAAAGTTCTTTCCAGATTCAAAATAATGTAGTAAATGACACTCTTAAGTAGGAATCAAATTTATTTAGATGGGCATCCATCCTGACATCAATGTTTATTCTACCATTAAACGCCTTGAACAACGGAAATGTAAGTTGGATTAAATTCAAACATCTGACTGCAATAAAATAACACTGGAGGTCCTTCAATTTGTGCATCTATTGTTCTTTTCAATTTGGCCCTAAGAATCACGGACACTTCTAAGAAGGTGCAGTGTTTGTGTTGGACACCAACGCTCGTTGGACACGTACATGCTGGACATACGTGCAAATGGGCCATAAAATTTATTTAGTTTTCAAGAAGCTGACATGTTTTGGCCATTTGGAGGAATGCATCACATCGCTTTGCCACAAAGAAAACACAGTGCAAGTTTCATAAAGTAACTTGGGATCTGTCAAAAGAATAAAAAATGAGTATTTATACCTATTAATTCCTCGTCCTTTGAACTGTTTTGATTATAAAACCCTACTTGTATATAAAATATAGCTTTCCAAAATAGACATCTGGATGCTGAACTCTTGTTTCACAACTTTTTCCAATATGAGAAATGTGGAAAACGATTTCTTTCTACTTCAACATGCAATATATAAATAGTGTGAAGGCAAATCTTTCACTCTTAGTCAGACCTAATAAATAGTTGCTAAGTTAAAATGATGTGTGTATACATTGAAGTGCTCATGTCTTGACATGTTCTCCATTTTTTGCCACAATAAAGAAAGAAGTTCACAACAGATCTTAGCTTCTGCAACTCGCTTTTGCTGATGGTCTTCTTCTACTTAATCTATCAAATGGAAATAATGCTTAGTGAACTTCATATAGCTCTACAAATTTCATGCACATGCTGCATCAACAGTTCTCAATTTTGAAGCACTTCACTAAGTACGTCCATCCTAATTCCTAACAGCTGGACTTGCAGAGGGAGAACAATTAAATTGTCTCACTATTTGAAAGCTTAAAATTATTTTACCCCTATTACAACAACAACAATAACAGAACCCATGTAGTCCCCAATCATTGGGGGTATGGGCGGGGGAGGATTGAAGACAGACCTAATCTTTGGCAATATG
Source organism: Rhododendron kiyosumense (assembly GCA_019656275.1). NCBI lineage: Eukaryota > Viridiplantae > Streptophyta > Magnoliopsida > Ericales > Ericaceae > Rhododendron > Rhododendron kiyosumense. Next base: position 736,779 of record BPLS01000201.1, on the reverse strand, counting down.
CACAAAGTGGCTGCTCTCAGAATACCACTGAAATAGTGGCCCCCACTATACCTGTTTTGCTGCAGAACCATGCCCCCAAATCAAAGCTAAATGACATCAGAGAGGGCATGCCTAAAGACCCAATTCAATTTATGTGCAAATTACCATACTTTCTTCATTGATAGTCCAGAGCATCGGTATGCACAATATTTTTTTTACCCCTATTCAGTCCATATTTAAATCTCTGCGGTCATCCAAAGCAATAAATCCCCAAGAAAATAGAAGATGCACGTACAAACAATACCATGACGTGGAAACCTCAGGGAGCAACTTCACCAGGCACAAAAAACACGAAACACTACACAATTCAATGCTGAATCAAAAGCTAAGAGGACTCAACAAGCTAGAAATCAGCCTCATAGGACCGATGGCTCTGACTAGTAAACCTCTATTAATCCAATCCCTTCTCTGAGAGATCCATTACCAATTGACCAAATGTTGAAGAGATAATGCAATGCAATCAGGGTTTTTCAAAAGGGACCTAATCTTGAACATCAATATAAAGGTACATCTCAAAATCTTTTGGTTTCTAG
>BPLS01000201.1:704523-736197 GCA_019656275.1 Rhododendron kiyosumense | reverse complement strand
TTGTAGAAATCAAGAGAACACTTGAGGGACTTAACAAGGCTTCTAAGTGTAGGGAGGTATTCCCGAACAGCTATGAATAGTTACCGAACACGTGATGTGTTAGTGACACGTGGCAGACATGATAAGCTTATCGCCGGGCAGCGCGATGGACGGCTATCTGGACCAGTGACATGTGAAGCCATTGGTCCAGACGGTCTGTTCGGCTGCTAAGGTCAAAAGACATGTGAAGTCATTTGACCAGATATAAACAACGTGGACCAGTGACATGTGAAGTCATTGGTCCAGGAGGACTGTTCGGCAAAGAGGAAGCCGAACAGTGGAAAACGTTGCCATAAGTCGTAACATGGCAAGAATATTCCAGAATGGTAATATTCCATAAAAGGATAAGATCCCGGTTAAATAGGATCGAGGCAAGAGTCCCAACGTGAGTGGGGTGTTCGGATAAATATGGGAAAGAGTCCCAAAAGGACTAAGAGTCCCATAATGGTTAAGTTATTATACAGATAAGGGAACGAGAATCCGTGAGATACTAGGTTTCCTATACGAGGTAGGAATCCTAGGGCAACAGGGATGCTTGGGCAGCAAGCATCCGTGAGCCTATAAATACGAGGTAAGCCTGGAGGTAAAAGGTACGCAATATTTGGTATTCTCTTATTGCTTTCCTACTGATAATTAGGGTTTAGACCAGTACGTGATACTAACTTAAGCATCGGAGGGCCTTTGCCACGAGAGGCAAAGGTGCGCTCACCCCTTGTCTGTTTTGCAGATTAGGGTTCCGACGAAGAACTAGGGTTCCGGTGTAGAGGCACGTGTAGCCGCTGCAAATTGGTGTTGTTCAGAACACTAATTGTTTTCATCCCCCTACAATTGGCGCCGTCTGTGGGAAACGAACAAGTTCGTGAAAACATAGCCATGATGGAAGAAGATCCAACCACGCCGTTCGATCCAAAAAACCAGTTAACTGGTGGAGGGGATAAATCTCCACCAGGAGCTCCGAGAAAGCCCGCTGGAAGAGAGGACAAAGCAGCTACTGGCTCCACGAGAAGGAGCAAGTCCTACCGAAGAGAGGCATCGGTGGACCGTTCAAAAAGTGTCCATAACAGTGAAGATATCCTCGACATAAAGAGGAAAGAAATTGAGGAGTGCGCTCGTCTGATTAAGAGACGAGAATACGAGATACGAGAGCTGCAGCGGGTACGAGATCACCCGGAAGACTCCGGACTTTCGCGAAGGAGTTCTAGAGAAGACAGGAGGGCTTTGCTAGTCCATAAACAGCCTCGTTCACGAGAAAGAAGAGGCAGGAGTAACAGTCCCACCACGAGACGGTGTGAAGCTTCCCCACGGAGAAGGAGAAGCAGAAGTAGAGACCGTACGCCAGAAAGGCGAAGGGCTTCTTCTCGAAGAAGAAGGAGCAGAGAACGAAGTTCCTCATCTGAGGAAAAGACAAGGAAGCATCATCGTGATAGGTACGAGAGACCTGACGCTGACTGGGCCAAAGCCACGGCTCACAAGCCAATTGAAAAGGAGGAAGGGGCAGTGTCCGCACGAGAAGCGGCACGTAAAGCCCTAAGTAACATCGCAGCCTCCCCGTTTGCAAGAAGGCTACAGGAGGCCAGGTTGCCGAGCAGAGTGAAGCACGCGGCGTTCGTGCTTTACGAGACAAACACGGACCCTGTGGCTCACATTCAGCATTACCAACAGGCCATGTTCATGCACGATGGTGATGATGCCATTTTGTGCAAAATGTTCCCGTCAAGTCTTGGCAAAGTGGCCCTGAGCTGGTTTCATAAGCTGGCCCCTCGATCCATAAGAGGATGGAGGCAGTTAGCCGAGGAATTCACTGCTCGGTTCTTGACAAGCCGGAAGGCCCCAAAGACTTTTGAGAGTCTCTCCACCATGAAGCAGGTGGAGAACGAGCCGATCAGAGACTATGCAAAGAAGTACTGGGAAACTTTCAACGAGATTGAAAGTTGCAGTGAGGAATATGCCATAGCAACCTTCAAAACTGGCTTGCCTGTTCGGGGGGAACTGCGTCGCTCATTGAATAAACATCCAGTGGCCACGTTGGCCAAACTGATGGAGCGAATAGAGCAGCACGCTAGAATGGAGGATGACATACTCCGCGAGGACGGCAGGATGGCTGCCGAAGAGCCCAAGACACCAGCAAAGAAGGCGGACAAGCCTGAGCCCAAGCCATACAAGGAGCGTAAGGAGTACGGGCAGGCTAAGAAGGATTCGTATAAAGAAAAGCAAGCCCCTGACCCTAAGTCCTTCTTTTCTATCAATACCGTTTGGAAGGAGCCAATTTACAGGATTCTTTATCGAATAAAGAATCAGCCGTACTTCAAGTGGCCACCGAGCCTTGGTGGAGATAAAGACGCTAGACGTGCTACGAATCAGCACTGCAGCTACCACAAGGCTTGGGGCCACATGACTGAAGATTGCGAGATGTACAAGAAACACCTCGATGATTTGGTCTCTCGGGGCTATCTCAAGGAATTTATCCAGGAGAATCCCAAGGAAAAGGAGAAGGCCATGGAATTGGATTACGAGCAGAATCCTAAGGGAGTAATCCATATGATACATGGGTTGGCTGCACCTTATACGAGAAATGAGGTTAGACTGTCGCAAAGGCAATTTAAGCACGATCAGCACGTGATGCGATTGGGCAATAAAAGAGGGCGAGAGAGTGATGTATGCAGTGAGAGCATAGCCTTCACGGATGATGATTTGGGAGAGGTCCAGATACCTCATAATGATGCTCTGGTCATAACCCTACGAGTTGGGGAGTATGACATTGAAAGGATCCTAGTGGATTCAGGAAGTTGTACAGAGGTGATGTACTACGATGCGTTCAAGAAGCTTGGACTGGCCCAGACAGATTTGGAACAGTCCACGACACCATTGATTGGGTTTGGTGCAGGGGCAGTGTGGCCCCTTGGAAAGGTGACCCTGCCTGTTCGGGCAGGTTCAGTTGTTTTAAGGACGGATTTCCTGGTGGTAGACGTCCCCTCTTCTTATAACGTGATTATAGGAAGAACTTGGTTACACAAGATGAGGGCAGTCTCCTCGACTTACCACCAGATGGTGAAATTCCCAGGATCCAATGGGATCGAATCAATCAGGGGTAACCAGAAAGCGGCCCAACAGTGTTTGATCTCCATCATTAAAAAGGCCCCAAAGGCCCATCATGTCCATACACTGGAAGTGCCAGATCAACCGACTATCGAGGATGTCGGAAGAAGCCCAGCTGACAAGGTGATCGAGGGTTTGGAGAAGATTCAGATCAACGAGGTTGATTCTGAAAGATATTTCTTGATTGGGGAATCGTTACCTGCAGAGGAAAAGACCGAAACTCTACAGTTTCTCAAGGAATATGTTGATGTGTTTGCATGGGTACCAGAAGAGATGCCTGGTGTGGATGCTGACATAATCTGTCACCATCTGAATGTTGACCCTCAGCATAAACCAGTTATTCAGAAGAAGCGTAGGGCTGCCGTGCAGCACGTGGATGCTGTTATTGAAGAAGTCAATCGATTGCTTGAGGCAAAAGCAATACGCGAAGTTCACTACCCTGAGTGGCTATCCAACACCGTAGTCGTGAAGAAGAAGAATGGAAAGTGGCGTGTCTGTGTGGACTTCACGGACTTGAACAAAGCATGCCCCAAAGATAGTTTTCCCCTCCCGAGGATAGACCAGCTGGTTGACGCAACAGCTGGTTACGAGCGAATGAGTTTTCTTGATGCGTATCGAGGATATCATCAAATTGCTATGTATGGGCCCGATCAGGAGAAGACGTCCTTCATCACCCCACGGGGTTTGTACTGCTATAGTGTCATGCCGTTTGGGCTGAGAAATGCAGGGGCAACGTACCAAAGGCTTGCGACTCTCATGTTTAGGGAGCTGCTCGGGAAAACTATGGAGGTTTACATAGACGATATGGTGGTAAAAAGCCGAGGCAAACGAGAGCATATCACAGACTTGAGGGAAGTCTTCGAGATTTTGAGGAAGTACAAATTGAAACTCAACGCCTCGAAATGTGCGTTTGGGGTTGGTTCTGGGAAGTTCCTAGGACACTTGGTGACTATGAGGGGAATTGAGGCCAACCCAGATCAAATCGCGGCCTTACAGAGGTTGCAAAGTCCCAAGACCACGAAGGAGGTCCAAAGACTAACTGGCATGGCTGCAGCACTCAACAGATTTATCAGCAGGTCAAGCGACAAGTGTAGGCCCTTCTTTCAGTTGTTGAAAAAAAGGGCAGGATTTGAATGGGGAGCAGAATGTGAGCAAGCTTTCCAGGACCTGAAGAAGTATCTGGCCGAGCCACCACTCCTGTCGACCCCACAGCCAGGTGAGTCCTTGATTTTATACCTAGCTGTTTCCGAGCATGCTGTGAGTGCAGTCCTGTTAAGGGATTTGGGAGTTGAGCAAATCCCAATATATTATGTTAGCAAGACATTGCTAGATGCAGAGACGAGATACCTGCCCCTGGAAAAACTTGTCCTGGCACTTAGGACAGCAACGAGAAAGCTGCCGCACTATTTCCAAAGCCATAGGATTGTAGTGTACACTGAGTTTCCACTAAAGTCACTGCTACGAAAGGCAGATTTTTCTGGAAGAATCTCGACGTGGTCCGTCGAGCTGAGTCAGTATGATATTGATTTTCAACCACGAACAGCAATTAAAGGCCAAGTGTTGGCTGATTTTGTGGCAGAGTTTTCTCCTACGGTAGCTCCCCTGCCTCCTAAGAAAAAAGGACAGGAGAATGGAACACTGTCCACGATGGACAAGGTCTCAGCCGAACAGGATGCCACGGAATGGAATTTATTCGTTGATGGATCAGCTTGTAATACTGGTTCAGGAATTGGTGTTGTTCTTTTTCCTCCTGGAGGAATTATGATAGAACTCTCTGTCCGGCTGGGATTCAGCGCGTCGAATAACGTAGCGGAGTACGAGGCACTCCTAGCTGGGTTGAGAAGTGCGAAGACTCTGAAGGCAAAAAGAGTTAGGGTACATTGTGACTCGCAGCTTGTGGTAAACCAGCTGTCCGGCGAGTATCAGGCCCGGAATGAAAAGATGGCGGCATACGTGGAAGCCGCCAAAGATTTGCTTGACACCTTCGAGAGGGTCCACATTGAACAGATAAGCTCCGGACAAAATGCACATGCCGATTCATTGGCGTGGTTGGCAGCAGCAGTTCCAACTGAACTCAAGAGAAGAGTTGCAGTTGAGTATCTGAATGAGCCGAGCATTGGCAGAAGCGTGGAATTAGTTTTGGAAGTGAACCAGGGTCCAAGTTGGATGGACCCAATTGTGGAGTTTTTACGAGATGAAATACTCCCCGCTGACAAGAAGGAAGCACATAAGGTCAAAACCAAGTCAGCAAGGTTTTGGTTGTCCCCAGAAGGGAAGCTCTACAAAAAATCCTTCACAGGCCCATATTTGTTGTGCGTGCACCCCGAGATGGTTCAGAGATTTCTTCACGAAATACACGAAGGAACATGTGGGAGTCATGCTGGGGGAAGATCCATTGCCCACCGAGCAATTACCCAAGGCTACTGGTGGCCGCATATGCAGGAGGATGCAAAGATGTACGTTAAAATTTGTGAGAAATGTCAAAAATTCTCACCAATGATTCGAACACCTGCGGAGGATTTGGTGCCTTTGACAAGTCCTTGGCCATTTGCTCAATGGGGAATGGACATCGTGGGTCCATTGCATAAAGCAACTGGGAACCGAAAATTCCTTTTGGTTGCAACAGATTACTTCACCAAGTGGATTGAGGCTGAACCGCTGGCCAAAATCACCGAACCCATGGTTGAGAAGTTCGTGTGGAAGAATATTATTACTCGATTTGGGGTCCCTTATTCTTTGATCACAGATAACGGGTCCCAATTTCAAAAGAAATTCAAGGCGTTTTGTGCCCAATATGGAATTCGAAATTACTATTCAACTCCAGCCTACCCTCAGAGTAATGGGCAGGCAGAAGCGTCCAACAAAACCATTCTTGACGGGATCAAGAAGAGGTTGGATAAGGCAAAGGGGAAATGGCCTGATGAATTGCCCCTTGTTTTATGGGCTCATAGGACAACGCCTAGGAGGTCTACGGGAGAGACCCCCTATTCGTTGGCATACGGTACGGAGGCAGTTATACCTCTAGAAGTTGGACTTCCAACCAACAGAACTGTGTTGGTTGAAAGTGGGGGCAATGACAGAGCCCTTGAAATTGAGCTTGACCTCGCCGAGGAGAGGAGAGAAAGGGCCCTAGTCCATTTGGCCTCATACCAGGAACAGCTGATGAAGAGCTACAATAAGCATGTTCACCCACGAGAATTTGGTGTCGGGGACCTTGTACTACGGAAGGTGCTCGGCAACACCAAGGTAGCCAACGAAGGCAAGCTAGGAGCCAATTGGGAAGGCCCGTATCGGGTGACAGAGATTGTGGGCACTGGGGCCTACAGATTGGTTGATCTGGACGGCGTCCCAATTCCGAGGCCGTGGAATGCTCATAATCTGAGAAAATTCTTTGTTTAAAAGAATTTAGTTTTATTTCACTACGTGATTGTGTGGGAATTACGAATACAATTCCCTTGTGTTTCTTATTCTATTTCAGTTGTAAGGGGTACGAATAACGCCCCCTTAAGTTCAGTCTATGAATAAAGACACCTTTTCTTCAGCCTTTTGATTTGGTTTCTTAGATATGAAATATGAATACTATATTTGTTATCCTTATTCATATTGGGGAGCATGGGATTGGCATGAGCGCCATATGCAGTATATCTATGCTTGATAGCTTGAGAACTGCGCGCGAATAAACGCTAAAGTATGAGAAACTTGTAAACAAATGTACCCCAAGTATGAAAACACTTGGGTCGCATGCAAGCTGTTCGGGCACTAACACTTGAGTAAATGATTGTGCTAAAAAGTACGAAATACTTGATTCTATGAGGCATAACGAGACATGCCAAATACCTAGTGAAATCTAAGTACGAGAAACTTATCCCAAGTATGAAAACACTTGGGATGCATACGAAACATATGCAGCTGTTCGGGCACAATCATTCGTGTAAATGATTGTGCTAAAGGGTATGAGATGCCTGTAAGTACGAAATACTTGACTCTGTGAGGCATAACGAGACGTGCCAAATACTTAAGTAAAATCTAAGTATGAGAAACTTGCCACAGGTATGAAATACTTGGGATGTGTGTAAAACGCACACGGCTTGCATATATGAACATGCAAAAGATCAAGTACGAAAAGGCTGCACTTGCACAAAGCAGTAAACAAAAAAATTGAGAGCACAAGGTGCTTCGAACTAAAAGTACTAGATTAAAGGCCACGAAGGGCCGAGCAAACAGTTGAAATCCAGAGAGTTATGCCACGAGGGGCAAAGTACTTACGTAACACAAACAAAACAGGAAAAGAAAAAGATGATTTGATGCCACGCAGGGCTAGGTCAAACTACGGTCACTCAGGACCTGCGAACTGTTTCATGGCATGTTCAGTCCAGTTCTTGGACCTCGGCAGTTGATTGCCCAGCTTCTTCTGTTCCAGCCTCTCTTGGGACTTCATCGCCACCAGCATTCTCTTCTTCGGCAATGAGGTCGACGTTTGAGCCCCGGACAGGCGACTCTACAGGGGTAGACCTCAGCACCTCAGTAGGGACTTCCTCAGCTCCAGCAAAATTCTCGATCTGTTGATCAATGTCATCTTCAGGACCTCCCTGGGATTCATCTGCAACTTGAGCACGGCGGCTTGGCAGTTCATTGTTTTCCCAGAAAGGAGAATCCTCAGCGACACCAACCTTGGTCAAGCAGGCCTCCCAGCTTGCTGCCCAGATCTGATCCTGGATGCCCGGCATCTGCTCGACATAGCTGGCTGTAGTTGCATCAAAGCCCTTGTCATAGCCAGCATCGAAGGCTGCTTTTTTGGTGTTGTCTATCTCAGCTAGAGCCTGCTTGAGGTTGTCCTCGGCTGTCTCCAAGTTGCCTTTAGCCTCGGCATAGTCTGCCTTGGCATTATCTCTCTCTCTCTCGAGCCTCGTGACTGTCCGGAGCAGTCGTGTATTATCATTCATCAGCCTGACCTTCTCAGCTTCAGAAGCCTGGAACTTCTGCCCCAAAGTCATCATTTTTTGAATAAACTGCGCAAACGTCAGACATTTTGTTAAGAGAAAACGTCTAACAGAGCCTCTTGCTAATAAAAGGAAGTTTGTTTACCTTAATCCCACTGACGAGACCAGTGGACACCAGCCGATCAGCGGGCGATGCAGCTTCCTTCTGCATGTCAACAGGCAGAGACAATGCCTGTGCTAAAGCCAATGCCGTCTCGGAAGAACTGGCACTATCCCCAACGTGAATGGGCCGATCACCTCTCATGAGAGTAGGAGCCCACGTTTGGGGAAGCACCTGAAGAAGGGGCGATTGGGGCTGGCTGACGCTTGTGTCAGCTGGCGCGTCAGAAGCGGACGGGTCTTCAGTCCTCGGGCGTTTGTCCCCTTGAGTGTCCCCAGCTTCGAGAGAGCTGTCCCTTTCGCGCCTCTCTCCTCTAGTGCGGCGAGAGGGTGGGGGGGGAGCACCTGTGGATGCCACTCTGTGGGCAGCACCACGTCCCCTTGTAGAGACAGAGAGAAGGGAGCTGAGGTTGAGAGGCTCTCGCGCCATCGTACCTAAATCCGGGGGAGATCGGGAGTAGCCTGAAGAAGACGACTGACTCGTGGTGCCAAGGGGAACGGATTGCTCGGTCACCTGCCCGGTCCTGTTCTGTCTTCGCCTAGACCTCCTACGAACTACTCGGGTTGAAGGGACACCCTCAGGAATATTTACTTCACCTGGCTGTCCGGCAAGCGTGACTTCAGCCTGCAGTCCTGAGCTTTCCGCTTGGGGAGCTGTTGAGGTTGAGGCGCCGCTGGTGCTCGGGTTAGCCAACCGCCTGTCTATGAATCCTTTGTAAGCAGGATCGTAGCCTAGTAGCACGTTTGCGTCACGGCCCCTACCAGCTGTTCGGGTGCCAGGCTCCCCTGTGTAGTTAAGAATTCTGTTAATATCCTCTGTTCGGATATGACTCGGAACGCGTCGGGGCCTTTTGTTGGCGTTGTCAGCTGCATTATTGAAACCCAAAACGAAGGTTAAAAGTTTGGGAAAGCTACGAGAAAGCAGTAAACGAAGAGTTACAAGACGAAATCGAGAGCATACGTGGGTAACCCCATATGTGAGGGCAGTGCAAACCCACCACTTGTCCGTCTTCCCCTATTGGCTCGAACGCTCCAGTTACGTAGAGGAAGTCGATCTCGTGGTCACGAGCGGAATCAGGCAGGTTTAGCACGAAACGCTTTTCTGCCCTCCTAACTTTGAAGTAAAAAGTGTTGTACTCGGGGTTTAGCACTATACTGTACCACCATTGGATATCCCAGATTCCTAATTGGGTCCCCAGAATCCTATTTAGGGCTATGACCCCCATTACTAGCCTAAAAACATTTGTCGAAACTTGCATGGGGGTGAGGCGGTACCAATTCAAAACCTGACGAAGTAATGGATGAAGGGGAAAACGAACTCCACCCTCGACGATTGCTACGATGGGAATGCACATCCTGTCCCATGAGCCGCCATCCCTGTCCGCCCCCAGTGGGGCGAGTTCGAGTCCCACATTGTCAGGGATGGCGTACTCTGCCCTAAAGGCCGCCATGGCTGTGGGATTCTCACAGAGTGCCCTAAACTTACCGGGTTTGGGAGTATTATCATCAGCCATGGGTGCTTTGAAAACTTTACGAGTCTAAGAAAATAAACCCTAACTGCAGGCAGAATCGAGGACGAGAGGCCTCAGAAATAAAGTGAAGGAGAGTAAGAACGAGAATCTTACGGAATGTTTGCAGCGGTGGCCTTAGGAGCAATCGAGTTGCAGACGGTGGCAATGGCGGAAAAAGAGGGAAGTAGGTTTTCGCCTGGTTAAAAAGAGAGAACCAAAAGTTGGACTTCTTTTAGTTTTTGAAAAGCCCTCCTCTGGGGTCTAGGCGTGAGAAACGGAGATGAAACGCCGCCCCTACGCCGTTATGAGAAATATAACGGAAAAGGGGCTTCAAGAGACGCTATTCTGACGCCGTTCTCAGTAAAGCGTCATTTCGAATTAAATGCATGGCGTACGAGATACGCCACGTCAACTTATTACCCCGAGACGGTATTATGACAAAGCCGCCAAAAATATTGAGAGGTATCAATCGTGATGACTGCCCGGGGCAGGACGAATATGGTCCAGAGCTAATTGTTTCTGAAAAAGCCCCACCCATTGCCCCCGAACAGTGGCAAACGGATGGGGCTGGGGAGCAATTGTAGGGAGGTATTCCCGAACAGCTATGAATAGTTACCGAACACGTGATGTGTTAGTGACACGTGGCAGACATGATAAGCTTATCGCCGGGCAGCGCGATGGACGGCTATCTGGACCAGTGACATGTGAAGCCATTGGTCCAGACGGTCTGTTCGGCTGCTAAGGTCAAAAGACATGTGAAGTCATTTGACCAGATATAAACAACGTGGACCAGTGACATGTGAAGTCATTGGTCCAGGAGGACTGTTCGGCAAAGAGGAAGCCGAACAGTGGAAAACGTTGCCATAAGTCGTAACATGGCAAGAATATTCCAGAATGGTAATATTCCATAAAAGGATAAGATCCCGGTTAAATAGGATCGAGGCAAGAGTCCCAACGTGAGTGGGGTGTTCGGATAAATATGGGAAAGAGTCCCAAAAGGACTAAGAGTCCCATAATGGTTAAGTTATTATACAGATAAGGGAACGAGAATCCGTGAGATACTAGGTTTCCTATACGAGGTAGGAATCCTAGGGCAACAGGGATGCTTGGGCAGCAAGCATCCGTGAGCCTATAAATACGAGGTAAGCCTGGAGGTAAAAGGTACGCAATATTTGGTATTCTCTTATTGCTTTCCTACTGATAATTAGGGTTTAGACCAGTACGTGATACTAACTTAAGCATCGGAGGGCCTTTGCCACGAGAGGCAAAGGTGCGCTCACCCCTTGTCTGTTTTGCAGATTAGGGTTCCGACGAAGAACTAGGGTTCCGGTGTAGAGGCACGTGTAGCCGCTGCAAATTGGTGTTGTTCAGAACACTAATTGTTTTCATCCCCCTACACTAAGCACATGGTCGACCGTAATGAAGAAAATCTAGTTCCATGCAAAAAAGTGAATGGAAACAGGTTTAACTAAATTAGGTCACAATACTGGATGCCTACTCAAGCCTTGATTGAGCAGAGTCAAGCGAGGCCCTGGAAGTGCATCAATTGCACTAGCACACTGAATTTTGTTGGATCTTTTTTTCCCCTATCATACAATTGTTCTAATTTCTATATTTCTTATGAAACTTAACAATATGCAAAGGATTGAATCTGCCTACAATTAGCAGTAGTATAAAGTTATGCATTTATAATCTGAATAAAGACTATATTGAAAGTGGATAACCACTAAGATCAAAGAAACTATAATGAAATAAAGATCATAATCAAATTAGAAGAACCTAACACGAACTTGTAGCACATTGGATAGAAATTATAAGAGCTGATTATTTAAACATCCACTGCAATCAATACAACCATTAAAGAGTAATTGTAATTGCTATTAAGTTCTCACCATGAACTTACCCTTTTGCCCCATTCATATGCCCGGTCAATAAGATATGAATATTCCAGATCTTCAAAACATTTTTGCAGTGAAGAGAGAGGTTCGTTAAAGTAGACAGGGAGACAAACTTTTGTCAGGTCCTTCCCAATATTATCTTTGATCATGGACCAAAGACTTACTCCTTTCTCCTTCTCAACAGGCTCAGGCAACCTCTTCCGACGCTTAACATGAGGAAAGTTCTTTCCAACTGATTTAATAGAAGGGTCAACATCATCCTCAGATTCAAAAGAATAAAGCTCTTCATCAGAGGAGAAAGACGATGTCCGCAAATCAGAACCACTGCTTTTAAAAGAACTTGACGAGAGAAAATCACGAGTATCAAAGAATGCATTCTCATCATCATCTGTCTCTTCTTCTGCAGCATCACCTCTCTCATGTTCATCTTCAGAATCGCTTGCAGTTCCTTCTGTCGAAAAGGACAGAAAATTGACAAGGAAATAAAAAAACCCCAAAAGGAAACCAGCAAAAGATGGCAGCAACAAAAAAGAAATACTAGTACCGCGATAAAATAGGTAGCAGCAGTAACATAGAAGAAGAAAGAACCACATCCTTTTGGCTTTTTTCCCTCTTTTGATCATGTGTGCAACAACTTTCACATTATTTAGCAAATAATGGAGAACATTTGTTTTTCCACAAATAAAGAACAGAAGCATACTTTTTTTAAATGGAATACTGGAGAACCAACTTAAGCCCATTATACATTTGAAAATTAAAGAACCAACTAATGCCTTGATGCTTTTGCATATTACGATATCACTTCATTGAGAAGTACATTTCACCTGTCATTATGCTCCATAAAAAATACAACCCTGTGCGTGCACAGGGTTGGGCATTATTAATAACAAAACTTTACACAATTAGGCGAACAGAATGTGGTCTATGCGTTGAGGAAAGAAGAATATTTGAAGTTCGATTTGTGAGACTGAGAACACAAGGCTTACGATGCTTCTAAAAAATGATAACTTGGATACATTTTTTGTAACAAGCAACCCATACTTTCTAGCTGTTATGTCACCCACATATCAAGCACCATCATTACTTGCCCGGACTTTAATTCAAAAGCCAAAGTTCCATTGTAGGAAATGATAACTTCTTATGTTCACTGCCTATTAAAAAAAGAACTTCTTATGTTCATTGTGCACAATGGACTTTTGATGCACTTGCATCCTGATAGACTCATAGAGGGACTATCTATCCGTAGAGTACGTTACTTTTACGTTCACCAGCTGATTCTGTTCTCTTTTTACTCTGGGTCTTCCACTTCCTCTTTCCCCTTAGCAGCGGAGAAATTTAGAATAATACTTCTTACATGAACTCTACAGTGGGCTAAGCTTTATTGGGACATCAAGGGAGGCCAACCATGTGAAGCCAGAGAAGAACACCAAAAACAAACTACCTATGTATATCCCCAATCCAAGCAGGAAAATCTACCACTTAGAAACATGGCATAAGAAAGGTCTACCAACCCTGGAAACCAAATTGACAGAAGTGTAAACATAAATTCCAACTTAATTAGAGGGTTATACATCGAATTAGCTTTTTATTGAATTACAAATTTAGCAAACTGGGAATTACTAATGGGTTATTAAGGATTGCCGCGCATCGCTCATTTTCTAGGGCAGCTGTTATTATTAATCCGATGGTCAAGTTGGCAAGAAGAAGAATCCCCCTTAATTAAGATTTCTTGCCATATCACAAGACAACCTTTTGCCGATTCGACAGAAATACTTCCCTGCTAAAGAGGTTCCCTGCCAATAGGCTCATCATGAATTAAGTCAAGCATCTTAATGGAGTTACCACGACCAATCATGGAAGGCTATATGTGCGGATAATGCCAACACTAAGCCCAGAAACATATGGAAGAGTATCCTTCGAATCATACCACTAGATTTGTCTTGCCTTAAGCCAGATGAAGGTTCCAGCTCCTTTAATTGTCTTTGGCTCTCATCGACAACTGTATTCTCCAGATCAACTTTTTCTGTCTGCACAAACCACCATAAATTTCAGATCAGCAAAAACAAAAGGTCAGAACCTAAACAATCTCCCAATACTGATTGCCAAAAATCCAGATTTTCTTTTTCCATTTCATTAAGAGAAAAGAATAAGCATGTGTAACTTATTCTAGGTCTAGGGGTTGGCTGCCACTGGACAACCATTTGTTCCTGCCAGAGGCCAACCTAGTTTGTTTCTTGGCTTAAGATTATTCAAAGTCCTCAAGAAAAAAAGCATTTTCAATGGAAAATAAGTTTACAAGAACTCTTGAATATAAGATACGCATATGAAGGGTTAGACAAGATATTTCAACACTCACTTGAAGAAAATCATTCTTCACAACATGATGATGAAAAAGAGACCGGAGAAACCAAACCAAGCCTTGTATCCCATTTTGCAATTCCATTGTTTCGAAAGCCAAGTGTTCAGTTAAAATGTGAAGGCCAAGTGTTTTATTTAAAAATACCATAAAGCTATAGGGACCGACCAGTCCCCTACTGAAATCGTACCAACAGCCATGTCGGGCCGTCTCCGGCCACCGGATGGCCGATCCGAGCCGTCCAAAAATTCTTTAAAAAAAAACAAGGGGGCCAAATATACACGGAAAAATAGGGCGTTTGGATCAAGCACTCTACACACATTGGATGACGTTGATTCCTGTGCAGGCCCCCTCATTTTTCTTTTTAAGAATTTTTGAATGGCTTGGATCAACCGTCCGGTGGCCAGAGACGACTCGGCGCGGCCGTCAGTACGATTTCAGTAGGGGATTGGTCGGTCCCTATAGCAGGACTCTTAAAAATAATAAACAAGAAACCCATGAGAAAACACTCACTGCCGTCAAATGCACCCAGAAAAGAACAACACTGACTTGGGTCAAATGCTTGACTCTCAGTAACATGATCGTAACAACACTACCAGCTTGCTGTTGACACCACTGCCCGGTGACAACAAATACCATTCTAAGGAAACTACCAGCTGCAGTACTACCTGCTGAGGTGCTACCAACGTTGAATTTGCTCCCACTAACAACCCACCATCTCATGTACCCCAACGGCCGGTGTGTTTCGGGTACCCTAGTATTGTGACACATTTCAGCTCAAATACTGGTGGGTACCAGTCGGTACCGGACAATGTTTAATTTTAATTTTCTTTTAAATCAATGTGTGTTCTATGCTAAATTGTTCGATATGGACAAATAACACTAATAGCGATAAACCCGAAGTGGTACCCGGTCTCACAGGTACCATTATGTTCTGTTCCAGAAGGAAAAACGGTACTCTAGCAAGCGCCGCTATGGTATTCAGAACCTTGATTACTACTGCTTTTCCCCAACCCCCCCAGCACTACCAATAATGGCTACTCAAATATTTGAGACACATAGCTAACTTATGCATTGCATTGCTTACTTGTAGATTTCCAACCATCACGTCCTCGTTGACAGACCTATTGATCATATTAGATGGCAACACCTTAACAACTCCTCCATGAAAACCTGCCTTTTGTGCACTTCTTGTATCAATTGTAGCTTTTCTTTCTTTGTAATAGAAGTTCTGTTGCTTATAGAAATACCGAAAGAATGACAAGGACAACATCAATATGTTTTAAATTTCCATATTTGTACATCCATGTGCACCACAATTGTCAAATCAGATACAAAACGTGAATTGAAATACCCTCTCCAAATCTCATATTGACCTACTCCATTAAGCGTGAAGATTCGATTGTAACCTCTAAAAAGTTGCATATTCTCAATTCGGTTTTCAATATAGAATAACTATGAAATCTGGACTGATGAGAAACATAGATAATAGGACAAGCACTGCCTCTATGGCAAGAGATGTGGCCATGTGGGGGTCTCAGGCTCAGTGTGATCTGTGAAGTGGTCACATTATTGACTATGCTATGAGGTTTGACAGTCCATAGATACGCATACTCATTAGTAGGTGGAGAGACATCTAGGCACAAACTTGGGTGACGCAGAAAGGAGGTGTAGGATAAGGTTCCAACACTCTCCAGAGCGTGCAGTTTGGGAAAAGGAGTCCAGACTTTACGAAAATGCTTGGGGAAGTGATGTGAGACAAGTCTCTAACATTCCCCTCCCAAAGAATCTTTTTGGCCAAGATGTACCCGGCGCTCTTATACCAATGAGTATTTAGTTAATTGGTTTCGGGTTAGATGCCTCCAAACCCTAACATGTGGATCAAGCCAAATCGATTCCTTGATGTAGCAACCTGAACAATACGACTCATACTGTGTATCCTACGGTTTTTCCATCTTAAAATTGTTCACCCCAGATACCTACCATGATATGCACAATGCCGATTATAGCTACACGCACATGTTATAAGCACCTCAATTTGCAAGGCGGGCAAAAGACCGCAAAAGGTGTAAAAATCAAAGCTAGTGTTTACTCTTTAGCCTGTCAAACAGACAAATCCCTATCCTAAAACCACAAGAAATCGTCAAAGAAAGCAAAGACGCGTGAGCCATGAAACTTCAAAGGTAGCAAGGCCGTACATAGCCACTGTCAGAAGCAAGGATTCATTCTCCCAATACAAAACTAAGACATCTCATAGAAGACCACAAAAACTGCACCAAGTTTCACAGGAGACAATCGCAGATCTAGGAGACATCCAGAAAAGCAAATAAAAATGCTGACCAGCCAAACAAACAGGCACCATGAGATCATGCATACCCAAACAAGATTCTGAATGGGGATAGGAAGATTTATGACTCAGCAAGTTTAGCAAAATAAGGAAGCAGTCAACATGAGACCTTTTTATTTTATTTTTTTGGTACCTAAGTTCTCACCATGAAGCACAACACAAAATTAGAGGAACCAGCAAGCATTTCACCAGCTATGTCAGACCCTTTTTTAAGCAAGAGAAAGAGCAGACCCACAAGATAAGGCAATGTCACAAAGGAGTTGAGAATGAGAAATACAATCCCCAAAGTTGAGCCATTGAAGATTAGGAAATGGACAAAGCGGATCTAGTGCAGATGATAGGCATTTGATACAAACATCTTATCACAATTCCATTGTAACTCAGCAATCTAATCATCAGTGAAAAGAAACACATAAACAACATCGACAACAGTCATTGGAAAGAAATGTATTAATAGAAATAACATGTCTACAAAATATACAATTTCTGAACCCCACTCCCCATATGAATTTAATTAATTATTTTTTTTGGTGATCCTCCCCATATAGAATCCATACAAAGAACAAATGGGAAACTACTTGTACTTCACAACTCTACACACAATGAAAAAGTGGGGAAAAAGTAACAAATCTCCAGCAGCAAAGCAGTTAATTTGGTGGGGATTCTGAAGCACTACGATCTAGAGGACTCTGTGCAGTAGAAACTGAAGAAGAATTCCCAATACGATTATCATGTTTTTTTCTACTAATCATTACATGTGTACCTCTAACTGCCGCAGCGTGTCGAGGAGGAGCCAATGATTCTGTTTCAGCACCATAAGCTGACTCTGCAGCACTGCAAACTCACTCCTCACAATCTGCTCACTATCCTGTATCGCTGCCTCACTCAAACCTTCTTCCAATAATCGCCGCCTCAACTTTTCTGTAGACACTACAACATTATCCACAGGAGCCATTAATTCACTGTTTGACAGCCTAGGGAACATGTCCTTCACAGCTTGCAATGCATCCATCCATGCCATTCGATCATCTCGAGTCTCAGCCCTCAAGTGCAGCCTCTTTGTTCCCGTAAAAATAGAGAACCTCTTGTCATCTGACCTGCTCTCACGTATTGATGAAACCTGCAATGCCGCAGTGAGAATTGATTCAACTGCTATTGTCTTCAAATCAAGTGGAAACTTAAAAATTGCAATAACCGTCCCTTGGGTGGTGGTCAAGGTAGCTACAGTACCAACAAAACTTAGCATCTCAATGCAGTTTCACATTTTCTTAAGCATTCTCAAATACTTATTTCTTGCACTTTAACAGTTCCATGTATTGTATAACATACATAGAGGCTAAGCAATACCTCACTCAATTGGTGGTGGCTAAAATTTTCTTAAAGCTAATAATGCTACAGTGACAAATTTAAGATACCAGGTTGGCAAGTGATGTGTGGCCATTGCATGGTTTAATTAACCCGTCGGTAATCTCTTTCTGAATGCATTGTTCACCAACAGATGGAGGTAGTATTTGGTAAATGGGGTTACATGTGAGCTGGTGTAGCTGTCCTGTCACAGTGCGGTGGGACCCACAGCTCAAGTGTAAACGTCCCACCCAATCCATTCTCCCATGGGATGGTAATCAAATCACCATACCGTTACCGACATAGAAAATGGAAGTTTGAATCTTCAGATGTTGGTAATCTGACATCTTAGGCAAAAACTTACAGAAAAATCACATCGAATTAGCATTCGGCAGAAACCAAGATAAATAAGAGAAAATAGCTTTGCATAGATTAGAAAGTAGAATTATCGTAATTGAGAGATTACAAATATGAACCAATACAGAATAGGGAAAAAGTCTTGCGTATGCAAACATATCAAGTACTCCCAAAGTAAATTTAGAGGGCAATTTATTTAATCTGAGAGAGAGACAAGGTTATGAAGAATTAAGTGTAACCTGTATGCGAAATAACCAAAATTGCATAGCCTTGCTGCGTTAGTACCTCACTTAATCTTAATCTTTGCGCTCTCAATCCTGGCTCTTGCAAATTTTAATATGTTTTGAAGTATTTTAAAGCACGGATGCATGTGACTTAGGTTACAAGATCAAGAAAAATCTAGGAGCCTTCTCATATGGTAAACAGCATGATGAATCGAACTAAGATATACAACTATGTCTGTTTATTATTGGTCTCAGATATTAAAATATAGGCCTCTACATAACTAGCGGTTTTTCGAACCTCCGATAATGCTACACCCCGACATACTTCCATTTTTTCGCCCGCTCCACAGCCGCTATGGCCGATACTAGACTTCTAGACGCAAAAACGATTTGAAAAAAATCACGCCCTGTACACCCAGTTCCTGCTACGGATACTTCCACCATCTTTATACCGCTACCGCTATTTGAAACCTTGCTACAGAAACACACACACACCCCATCTTTACACCGCTACGGCGCTGCGTGGCTAGTGGTTTTTGGCCGTTTGATAACGCTACACTACCTATCCCATTTTTCGCCAGCATCACAGCCGCTAGGCGCAAAAATGGTTTGAAAAAATCCATGCCCGCTACACCCAATTTCTGCTACGGATCATTCAATACTTCCACCATCTTTACACCGCTATTTAAAACCTTGCTATAAACAGAGAGAGAGAGAGAGAGAGAGAGAGAGAGAGAGAGAGAGAGAGAGAGAGAGAGAGAGAGAGAGAGATTAAACCTTGAGATGAACTTCCCCAACAGGCTTCCGCCGAAGCTGGGTCCCACCAGTCTTCCGCCTCGATATCCGCCGCTGCGAATCCTCCCCTATAACCCTCGATCCCTTCTCCGTCTGCTGGCTGACCACAATCTTATCAGGCCCGTGGATCTTATAATACGACAGCACTCCATCTTGTAACACAAACCACCTCGGCCGCCACCCCTTCCCGTAATTCACCCACTTGTACAACTCGCCCGATATCCCGCTCCCCACCAGATCATTTATCTTCACCTCCCGCTGGTCCCCGCTCAGCAGCAGCTGCGGCGCGGGCCCGGGCCGCGGCGGTCCTGATTCCGCCGCGGCCGACGCCGGCACCACGGTCCGCTGGCTCCGGCGACCGACATCGTTGGAATCGGATCTTCGCCCGCTGGAGGAAGCGGAGGAGATCTCCGACGGCATGGACGGCGGCGGGGGGAGGTCCGGGAGGGCGCTCGAGCTGCGGTCGTGGTTGACGGTGGAGACGCAGCAGAACGGATGCATAATCAGACGGAGAGGACAGTTGTTGGATCGTTGCATCGGAGGTCGTCGGAGGCGGCGGTGGCGGTTCGCCGTGCAAGTAGGCGGGTAATTTGCATTTTATTTTTAGAGAGAGAGCGAGAGAGAGATCGTGGAAATGGGAAGTGAGGTGGGGAGGTTTGATTCTATTTAGGGACGGTTACGACTTACGTACTCGTGGTGATTAATTCGAGGTAAAAATATGGGTGATAAAAGCAACTCGAGCATGAGCTGGTATTTTTTTTCTGGCCATAGTTTATAAATCACGCCCAACGAAAATGAAAATGATTACAAAGAATTTAGACACGTTAGAATTTAGAGATTATTTACAGCCCTAAATTCAAATCTGCTTTTGGTGCGGCTCAAACACTATCCATCACTGAGGAAACACATGAACAAACCAACTCAACTAAGCTTGGTTTCTCAAGTAGGTAATTGATCAAGTTTGATTTGAAAATTTAACGAATATCAAAGCTTAACTCGTTTATTAGACGAATTGATCTTAAATGAGCTTTAATCAAAGTCAAACACGAGTTCATTTTAAGTAATTTGAATTTTTTATACAAAATAAATTAAATGAGTCGAGTAGTAATTTGTTTAAACTTGATTTGAAATCTTAATGAGATTCAAAAAAAAAAATCTTCAAATTTGATTTGATTATGTAATAGACAAATTTTGAACAAGTTTTTTTTCAAGTAAACACGGGTTCACACTCGAGCAACTTGATTCGTTTAGTAATCTACAGTGGAAATGTAGAAGCTACTGGAATATAGGACTAATTACTAATTCTACTCCGTAGTAGATACGTTGTAGACCGTGGAGAGAGAAAAGTTATCTGGCACACGGAAAAGGTAGAGTGGCCGGAGGGGGAAGGAATACCGGCGGATTTAGGGCGGAGGGTGGTCAATACGCAACCCGAGGAGAGATGTAAATTGGAGACTGATTCCAGGTAAAAGTGAGGCTACGAAAAAGACAAAAAAAAAGAGAAAAAGTATCTAACAGTAAATATTTGTTTAAAGGGTCATTTTATTTTTAAAAAAATTAATATTTGTTCATATTTTTGTACTTTTCTATTTATCTCGACAATCCTAAAAATTATAACGAAAAATATATTACAAGAAATAAAAAATATTAAAATAAGTTTCAGACTTATAAAATTAGAAAAATCCAGACTGAAAAGCGGTTGGGTTGGGATTGTTTTAGGGAAATGATTTTGTTACTCTTTTTTTACTAACGCCATTCCCTTACAAATGTATTTTTGCACAAAAAATACAATTACAAAAAAGTGACGATAAAAAAAGGAATAACAAAATTAACAGTATTATTTTAATGGGACACTTTTTTCTCTCTCCCTCTTCTCGTGGGTTATTTTTCTCTGGTGCAGGATAGAAGCGAGAGAGGACGCCGCCGGCTCAGTAGGAGCGTGACAGGTGGTTGAGGAAGAAGAATCAACGTGGCAGCGAAACCGTGACCATTGTTTTGTTCCTTTGAATCGACAGTTAAAGAAAGCCGGCCATGTATCCGTCACTTTCTAACGACAATAATTACTCCATCATTCCCCGTCGTTTTGTCTTTCGTCTTTTTTTTAACCGGATAAAAAATTAATTACTATAATTATTAGAAAATTGATATTCGCACTCCACTTTTTACTGATGGTGCTCTATTTTATTCATGAAGTTATTAGTAATTTCACATTAAAATTGGAGCGACATTAATAAAAAGTAGAGTGCGAAAATCAATTTTCTAACTTTTAAGTTTGTCACTTTCCTTTTTGTTTTTGTTAGATGAATTTACTAAATACCCTCGTACTTTATTTGGAAAAATGAGTCATTTAGAAAGTGAGAGAAAACTGGCATCATAAAGTATAAGGGTGTTTTCGTAAATTCACCTAATAAAAACAAAAGAAAGAGTGTCGTTATCAAATATTGGAGTGACAAAATCAACTGTCTTTTTAATTAGTAATTATATGTAGTATGGATCTTGTTTAATGGAGTAGATCTCATTGAATTCTTTCAAACGATATTTTCAAAATTACCTAAAAAATTATAGATTGCAAGATATAATCAATTGAAAAGTGGCATGAGCTCTCAAAAGGCATTGAAAATTAGGACAAAGGGAGTATATAACTACACACATTCACACAAACACTTTACATACTTTTAGTGGGTCTCATACACATTAGAGATGTAGTGTGCCTGTGTGCATGGGCTCAAATATGAATGTGAGTAGAGATTGTATAAGTATTTGTGGTTGTAAAATAATTGTTTTTACAAATACGCTGTAAGTATTTTTTTTACTAGTAGTTATAATTGTTTTTATAAAAAAATGTACTGCAAAAGTCTCTTCCAAAACAGAGCTAAGTTCTGCTAAGTGATTTTTTTAGGATTTTTAGGTTTTTTCTTGTTTTATTTTTATTCAATAATTTACAAAAATTAGGCACAAAACTAATAAACGTGAAAAAAAAACTGAATGAGGACGAAACAAGAAAAAAAATCCAAAAATCTTAGCGGAACTTACCTAAAAATTGGAGGTTCAAAGGAGCTAGACAAAAACCAAGAAAAAAAAGAAAGAACCACAACAATTGTCATGCTTGCTGCTCAAAAAAAAAATACAGCCACTCTTTGTACGCACATTTTGACTAATTTTTGAAGGCTTCGTTTTAACATCTCTAACAGGGCATTATTTTGTCAATATATTTAATTTTTCCCCGTTTATTATTAATTAGTCCAAATATACTTTGTATGGAAAAATAATTATTAGTGTAATACATTTGGGTGTTTTGGATTCTTGGAAATATTTTTCTTGGGTGGTATTGTGAGGCAAATTTGATGCAACAGAGAGAGAGGGGGTGGTATTGTGAGGTTTGATGAGAGAGAGAGAGAGCGCCAATGGCCTGCAAGCAGTATTGAAGTGGAAGCAAGAAAAGTAATCAATCCGTAGATTATTCTTGTTACAAATAAACGACGAAATTCCAAGAAAGATTGAAAGAAAATTGAGAGAGAAGAAGAATGAGAATGATAAATTCAAGACCTTTTTTGCATTAGACATAGTATTTGAGGTATCAAAGAAGTTGTGAATACATAGCCTGCGGAAGGCTCTTGGGTTTGATAAAATATTAGTATTACAGTACTACAGGACGTTTTAGTCTTTGTTGCAGTTTTTAGTTATTCAATATTAAGGTAAGCATTAAGCATTGTTTTGGTAATTACCAGTGCCGGCTCCGACATTTGGGTTGTCCAAACCTAACTTTTCGCTTGGTTGTCCCTTAATATATTTTTTTGCTGAATTTCTAATTTTTTTTGTATACATACAATTTTTTTTTTTTTTTTGCCCCTTACCGGGGGTTGCCCGAGCCGGTCGGCTTGCGGGGCTTACCCCTGGCCAGCCCCACGTTTCTATGCATCGGTTTGCGAGGGTGAGGTGTGAAAAATAATAAATAAATAAGTACGTGACAGTCAAACTAAAAATTTTAATACACACAATCAGATTTATATATAGACTCCTCTGGTCAGGAGGTAGAAGATGATGATAGGAATTTGCAAAACTCTATACATCACAAGGCGAATACAAACGAAGACAATTTAAAAATCTGAAGTTAAGACCATGTTCGTTTTGGGATTTGGATTTGGAATTCTCTCTCTGCACACAGTCTCGAATAAGTTTTCTCTCAATTATTACTTTCATTTATCTATCTATCTTCATTCATTATCCAAATTTCCAAAACGAACATGGTCTTAGAGTCTTACGACTGAAGAAATAAACTGGTTTGCATTATACTATGAGATACTGTTGAAGTTGGTTTACTATATTGAAAAGAAGACAAGACACATTTGATGACTTTTCCTATTGTAATCGCATGTGTGATTTGGATTGAAAAATGTGAAGAATGTCAACAGCATCAATAGTTGATCAAATTTTTGACGCGTAAACACATCAAACTCGATATACATGAAGTCTGCAGCAAGGACGGAGGTATGTAGGGGTCGGGGGCGGGCCCCCGGTCTTGGCCCCCGAGCGTCTGAGTTTTAAATTCTTTAATATATATATATTTGATTTTAAATATGATTGATAATTATTCGTATATAGTTACATATAATTTTAATAATTTTGTTTCAATTTGATAAAAAATTGGTTATTTTACATTTTCATAAATAAACAAATGACAGTTGAAATAGCTTAAAGAATTAATTTAATGTACAAATATAATGAACCGAAAAGCAAAAACCTTATGATATAGACTATAGAGTAATAATTATACATTCCGATAAAAAATATATGTCTGTTAAGCCGGCTCCCCTGGTAATAAAATTTTGGCTCCGTCACTGGTCTGTAGGCTCGACTAACATTATATTATATAGTATGGAAGCTAATAGTGCCAAAACCACTTTTGTTCCTGCCAAAATCCTTTTTGTTCCTGCTGAAACTCATTCATTAAATGACTTAATTGCCCTTCACTTCATAACTTACTTTACGAAAATACCCTTTCAAATCCAGAGGATTATTATCGTTCCAAAATATTTTCTTGCACCCACCCATCAGAAGCTTCAAAGCTTCTTCAACGGAGAGAAGCTGAAATTAGCTCTTGTTTTCCTCTTGAATTGCATTTTTAATTTGCTTGAAAACGTGGAACTGGAAAATGCCTTGCACTTATGAGATTTTAAGGGATATTTTTGTAAAGTAAGTGATGTAGTAAAGGGTAATTAAGTCATGCAATGAATGAGTTTTGGCAGAAATAAAAAGAATTTTGACAGAAATAAAAGTAGTTTTTGCATTATCATTTCTCAGTATATAACTTCTACTATCCTACAATTTGCATATGTGCATGCAAAATAAAGTTGCTTGCTTACCTGAATATACTAGGTCCTTGTCCTTTTATCCTTTTATTAGAAGATAGGAAAAAAGAGATTGTTTTCTATCCCTTTTTAAGTAGACAATGATACAGCTAGATGGTGATCCTTCCATCAAATCAAATAATTATTTATACCATGTTCTGAAAACAATCAATAATATTCTTAGTGGTGGGTGGAAGAAATTCAAGTTTGTGCCTCTACTTATAGAAATCTTTATTAAGAACAAAAAAACAAAAACAAACTACGTACTATTACAAAAGTAGGGAACTCATGTGCGTGTATAGTACCCATGCATGATAGATCAGTTCCACCCCTTTTCTGAATAGATGATTTTTTTTTTCCTTCAAAATCATTTCCTGTACATGCACACAAAGAAAATTACGAGTTTAATGAGATTCCAACTCTTGATCTACATTTTGTAAGACACATGTTGCGACTCAACTAAGGATTGGACTAGTTTAACTTTAATTATACACTTATCTATAGGTATATATATATAGCACACTTATAATTTTTGAAGTTTGAATCCTTATGTGGTGCCAATAGAATATTTATTTTCAAGATGAAATATTTCTTCGTTCATGTCTCTATATGTGGCACACTAAAAAAAAAGTCAAAGTCTCTATAAGTGGCACACTAAAAAAAAAGTCAATACATCTGCTAGATAACATCATGACGTGACTCTTTCCTTGCTAATCCCTTACCGATGTATATAGTGTTGACCATGCCCTCATCTAGTTAATTAAAAAATTGCACATTATAACGGATCGAGGTAAAAAAGAGAGTTGCAAATTGGGGCTCCGACTCGTTTTCCACAAAGGAAAAATAAATCTTGAGAATCTCACATGAAGATGCTAAATGCATTGTTAGTGAACTCCATTACTGTAACGCCTCAAAATTTGGAGACCTTAATAAACATTTTTTTATCCAAAAACCTAAATGGAGTCTGGCTCATTATTACAATATAATTCTCACAAGAGTACATTTATTCAATAAAGTGAGGAAAACTAGGGTTCCTAACTACTGCTCCATCTATTCCTCCATCTAACCAGCTTCTCGGCTCCGAAAGCCTTCCAAATGTAGAGCTCACCCTGCTTCTTTACAAAATTTGACACATTATATCAGCGTCGCCTCTGGTATAATATATCAGGGTTACAACAGTAACACCGTGAGCTACAAATTAAAGCTAGAAGAATAATCTCCTACTTACTAACCCATAATTATAAAACAACGGGACATAGAAGTAGTATATTAGCTCATGTAAATTCAATGATATCAACAACTTTTGGATAAGCAGTTAACAATAACACATGCACATTCACTATTCAACTAGCGTTGGTGTCCGTGTAATCTGAGTTTCTCCTATGCAATATTTTCGTAGACCGTGTCATCATTTTACTTTCCTTTTTCCAAATCAACATTTCCAAAATTGTTTTTTGCACACAAAGCCTTGGTTCTGCCACTCTGGATTTTCGAGTATTCTCACAATGGTTCCGCCATTCTGGGTTCCTATTGGCACACATACACACACAAATTTATGGTTTCAAAAAATATTTCCATAATCGTGTTTACACACCCAACCTCGGTTCTGCCGCTCTGGATTCCCGAGTATCCTAACAATGATTCCGCCGTTTCGGGTTTCCATTGGCGCACACACACACATACACAAAATTTGTGGTTTCAAAAATATTTCCAAAATCGTTTTACACACCCAACCATGGTTCCACTGCTCTGGGTTCCCATTGGCACACGCACGCACACAAAAATATTTGTGGTTTCAAAAACATTTCCAAAATCATTTTTTATACATCCAACCTCGGTTCTGCCGCTCCGAGTTCCCGAGTATTCTCACAATAGTTTCGTTGTTTTAGGTTCCCATTGACACACAATTTTCATTGGCTCCTCTCCGCAGATAACTAAGCTACTCACCCAACCTCGGGTCCGCCATTTCAGGTTCCCGAGTATCCTCACAATGGTTCCACCGCTCTGGGTTCTCATTGGCACACACACATATACACATAATGGGCTACTAAGTCCAGCCGCATTGCGGTTTCAAAAATATTTTTCTTTTTGAATGCGTCTTTTCATTATCAACACCCTACGTGTCATGTTTCTAACTTTTCTCGATTTTTGTGTATCATTTTCATTCAAGGACTTCGCGGTTGGACTCTCTATATGGTCTCTCGTAAATATGTATTATTGATCGTAATCTTGAAACTAAACTAGAATAATTAAAACAACAAGATCATCCAACTCTATATTACTTTATCATGCTTATACTATCCCAAAAGTTTGCAAGATCATATTCAAATATTGGTCATACAGTATAAAGTATAGTGTCACATGAACGGACACCTTTGGAATGGAAACCACTTATACTTTAATACACATACAAACGAGTAATCTTAACAATCATATATACATGCCCAAAACCATCCAAAAAAAAAAATCAAGTAATTATTCTACCAATTAATCATACTATTATTTATTTCAAAATATGTTCTTTCTCCCTTTTTGGGAAGTTTAAAATAACATATATTTTCCAGAATAAAAGTCGAGTTATTCAACATGATCATATTTCCTTTCAAAATTTTAGTAAAATAAGTTTGCTAGTTATTTTTAATACTTTAACTTAACATGCATTTTCAAACATAAAAATAACTATAATTTTTTTTACTAGAGAAAATGAGTAGAAGTATTCTACCGTTCTTCTTGACGGATGGTATGGTTATGGAAAAGAAAATACGTCGGCTTACGGAAGGTGAATGTGACTATTGAACGAAGTGACCGCTTACGGTAGCTTCGAAAAAGAAGGAAAAGACTTTCTTTTTCTCTTGAAACTAAATCTTAACTAAGTTATTAAACTTTTTGGATCGAGAGGGTGGTTGAGTGGTGGTTTGGTGGTAGCCTTGGGTTGAGTTTCTTGAAGAACTCAAGAACACCAAATACAAAGTAAGAACAAAAAATAAACACAAAATTTCTAGAGAGAGTAGTGGGAAGATTGAAGATGTGAGTTGGGAGTTTGGACATGGGGAGTTTGGACATGGGTCCTATTTATAGGGAAAAATGAAGCACCTCTCTCTCTCTCTCTCTCTCTCTCGTACGAAAAAATGAAGCTCCTCCCTCTCTCTCTATGCCGAATCTCTCTCTCTCTCTCTCTCTCTCTCTCTCTCTTAATTTGTTTCCTTCATGTGTTGTCTAATCTCACATTTTATCATGTCATAGTCTTGCTTTTGGCTTCCTAGATCAACCTTAGGCATTCATGAGGGTTTAAGGTTAAGACTTAGGTGATTAAGACCTACTTTGGCAAGTCTTGCACACAAGATAAGAATCATGGCATTCTAAGGTAGCCTTTAAGTTACTTTCTAGGTTCTTATCACCCTAATTGGTTAGTATTGCACACAAAGTAAAAATGATGGTTATGTTACTTATTAACTTTAAACATGAAGGTTAGAAAATCATGACTAAGTTTGCTTGAAGGCTTAGGTTAGCTTAGTTGGTCAAGTAAGATAAAAGTTGGAAGGCTTCTAGAATATAATGAAGGGTTTTGGCCTTGTCTTGTCTAGGAGGGTTTGCTGAAAGAAGAAAATAAATGGCTAGAATTATGTTTAAATTAGCCTAAATAGTTTACTTGTTTTACACTCAAATGTGTAAGACAATGATCATCCCTCTCCCTCTCCCCTAGCCGAAATTTCCCTCTATCTTTTTTTTTTTTGTTCTATGTCTAGGTTTGCATGCATTAACATCTACAATAATCTAGGAAAGGCTAATTCTAGTATTGCATACATGTACACCTATAGGAAATCTAGGAAAGTTATTCTTGAAGAGTAATTAGGTTCAAGTCTAATATTTCTAGGCTTGCATACATAACAAGTCTAGGAATATTACTTATGGAACCAAAATGATTAAAGAGTTGGTTTTGACTCATGCAAATGGAAGCAAAATGATTAAATAGTTGGCTTTGACTTTTGAAAATGACTTGTCCATGCAAAAAGAATGAATAATGCTTCAAAGTAGCATTTCTAAAAAAAATTTAGGGTGATATATATGCATGCCAAGGTTACTTGTAGAAAGGAGAAAGGAAGTGATGATAGCTTACATTGAAGAGACTATTCAATGAAAAAAAAACATGATTAAAGGTTTTCAAAATGTGTGAAATAGCCTTTTAATGAGTGAGGTAGACCTTCTAGGAAAAACTAGAGTTTTAAAAAATTTGGAAGATTCATGTGGTTCAAGAATGGTTGAAAAGGTTCATCTAGAGTTAGGAGGATGTAACTAGGTTGAAATGATATTTAGGTTTCTCCAACTAACTGGTTATAAATTAATTTATACTTGCCAAGTAGGATTTCTAGCTAAGAAATAAAATTTATGAATTAATTCTATACGCAAATAAATATGCAAGGGTATAAATAAGTCCATTTGTCCTTAGAAAATGAGTAGTTAATTTTATATGAAGCAAACTTAATTTATAAGTCTAGAATTTAATTATGACGGAATATTAAAAATTAAAAAGGAATTTTAAAAGCAATTCAAGTATTTATAAGTATTTTTCAATAATTAACGAAATTTTTATCTACCAAAAATCAGAGATATTATAATGAAGTTATTATAATGATGAATTAAATAAAGACGGATGGAAAGAAAAGAAATTTACCGAGCAAAATCAAAAGTTAACTAAAAGAATTTATAACTTTATAAATTTTTCTTCTTAAAAAAAAAAATCCCCCAAAAATTAGGAATGTTACAATTACTAGCTAGCTAGATAATCTTCCATGACATGGGGTGGAGCTTAACAAAAGAAGTATGAGTATACCAAATGTTCATCGATTGTGGGTTTTTCGTATTGGGTCCAAATAATGGTTCGAGTTGTCTTATTTGTTTGAAATGCTATCTTATTTGAAGTTTTTTAATATCGGTCCATATTTTTATACCTTTTCGATTTGTTTTGTAAAGACGAACGATTGATCCCAAAATTGCGATAAAAAACTAAACGAAAAGTTACGAAAAGTAAAAAATATCAAAATAAGTTTCAGATTTATATGTTTACAAAAACACAGACTTAAATACAAAAAACTTGTGCTATGTTTAGTTTGGTTTTTGAAAAAAATTTTAAAAAATAATTGCGGTAATAAATAGAAAGAAATAGAGAGATAAATGTTGAAAGTATGAGATATTTTTAAAAAATTCGTTTTGAATTATATGGAGAACAAAGGATTGAACGGCTCGAATAGTGTTTTTTTTTTTTTTTTGGGTCAAGGGGCTCGAACAAAGTTGTCAATACCGTACCGGCTAGCATACCGTTTTCACTACTGGAATGGTACGTACCGGTACCGGACTGTATTCCGGTACCGTTCCGGATTTACCGCAATTAATATTATATATATATATTTAATATATATCGATCATTTTTTAAAATTTTAAGTGTAAACATAAACAAAATGTAAAAAAAAAAAAATTGTAATTTTGTACCGGAACGGAACACCGGAAAATGGCCGGAACAGGCCGGTATTTCAACCGGAACGGAACATGACTTTTTGCGTTCCGTTTAGGGACCGGTACGGTACGTACCGGCCGGTACGGAACGGATTTGACAACTTTGGCTCGAACAGTTTAGGTGTCACACAATACACGCTTGGACGGTGGAGCTGACACAGCTGCACACTGCAGAGATGAGCACAGAAGCCCCTGTTTTCAGGGCAGTGGGGTTTGCGGCCGGGATTAACCCACGTCATCAGTAATCAAACTCTGGAACGGTCAAAGTACAAGCCAACAGTGTTTACGTACGGTATCCCACAGTGGAACAGAGTTCACGAGGACGGTTATCTGATACGACTGCCGTCCACGTTATCCCGCGTTGTACTACGTACTATTTTGACCAACCGTGTGTCTCGGTCCTCGGATAAGCCAAAATTATTGGGTGTTCTTGCGCCACCGTCACGTACTGACCCAAAGCACAACGACGGTCTAACGGGGGATCCGGCCCCTTTATAATTCTAAATTACTGAGAATGTTTTCTTTTGGGGACGTCTCAAAAAATTGCTCATATCTCACAATCTATTATAGTATGTTTTTTATAATTTCAAAAATTTTGTTTAAAAAGATAAATTGAAATATATTAAATAAGATCTATATTAAATATATAAAATATTATAGATTGTGAGATATAGATAGATTTTTGAGACATCCAAAAAAAAATAAAAATCAGGCGGAATAAATTGGGACGGAGGATAATTTTTAGGTTAATTAGGAAAAGTCCTGTGGAATTAAGCCCCGCTGGTCCTTTGACTAAATTTTTTTTTTTAAATTTTTCTATGTGTTGGGAAAAAATCCTTAGAATTTGAAATTATCATTCATTTTTTAAGAAAAATGACATTAGCACTTCAAAAACTGATAAAGACACTCCAAAAAACAAAGGGAAGTAGCTTTAGAATTATATTGATTTTGGAGTGCCTGCATCAGTTTTTGAAGTACCAATATCATTTACTCCCTCCGTTCGGATTTAATTTTCCTTAGTTTTATCCTAATCGGCTAAAAAATAGGTTATATCTTTGAATCCGTAATAAATTTCATATCGAATATAGATCTTGTTTTATAGATCTCGATTAGTTCTATAATACAATATTTTCGAAATCACGTAAAACATTATAAATTGGAAGATATAATCGATTAAAAAATGGCACGAACTCCAAAAAAGGACTATTAAATCCGGACGGAGGGAGTATCTTTTTTAAGGTTCCATGTATAAAATTGAACGGTGGCTGTGCACATACATTTACTAATATCCTATCTTTTTGAACCTCACAAGTAGCAATATATACTTATAAACTATATTTTTTTCCCTATTCATATGAAAATGCATGTGATTTGAGTCACTTTGTTAGACACAAATTATGTGTCTGCCATTGCGGATGCCGCTATCCACCACACGTTTTATGGGACCAAATCTCAATGTACCTTATCACTAAACATGTGTTTCATATGCGGCACGAACCGGCCATCCCTCTGAAAATTGCACTGGCAAAAGTACAAGTGTAAGGCATGTACACCAATAGTTGTGTATTTTAGCTACCTAATAGTTTACTTTTTTCATTTTACCTACTTAAATCTCTCTCAATCCCACACCAATATTCTCTATTACCATCTCTATACTTATAAAATACTATAAAACAAGAGTACAGTTCATCTTATACTTGGGTTCCATTGGAGAGAGAGAGAGAGTGTGTGTGTGTGTGTGTGTGTGTG
>BPLS01000201.1:683505-704423 GCA_019656275.1 Rhododendron kiyosumense | reverse complement strand
GAGAGAGAGAGAGAGAGAGAGAGAGAGAGAGAGAGAGAGAGAGAGAAACAATAATTGTTTAAAGGTTAGCTCATGCACAGTCCTTCGGTAAAACTGCCGAGCCATTCCCCCAAAGCTATTTTACCTTGGCTGTTTGCTACTCTAGTGCAAAGCTCTTTTGTGGTTTTCCTTCTTCATTTTACCTAATATTTCTCATATAGCTATGTTGGTGTACATGCTCTAACACAGCTTCGATTTATAAAGAAATCTTACTGTGTTTTGATTTTTTAAAAAGATTGAGTTTTTAGGAAAAATGATACTCCGTACTACTAGTACTAATAAAGCAATTCTATGCATTAATTTTCAAAGCTATTTTCCATTAGTTTTTTTTTTTTTTTTGGCCACAACGATAACAGATGATAATATAGATTCAAGAAATAATACATCAAGAGAAAACTCTATTCCTAAACAAGGGATCAAGAAACCAAATAGAAGAGAATTCAGTCCAAAGACTACATCCAACTCCAACTAAACCCATCGCTCCAAACAATCGGAGCAAAACACTCAAAAATATCCACATTGGAGTGATAGAAGCCCCACAAAAGAGGAGAAATCCCACACATGGGACATCAAAGAAGATATCAAAAAAGAGAAACTGGTAATGGAATCGGACAGAGTCCGCCATATTGAAGCAGATTTAATCCACCAACCTAGATCTCCCACTCTGGTAAGGGAGAACACCTTCGGCGACTACAATCTACAAGGCACTACCTCCAAAAGCCATTGGACTACACGGCGAAAGAGGTGGAGGGGGGGCGGCGGATGGTGGTTTGGGAAGGAGGAGGATGGGGTGGAGGCGAAAAGAGAGAAAACTTCCGAGATCTAAGGTCAAGAGATTGAAAACCCCATAAGGGGGAGAAATCCCTCCCCTTCGATCACCCATTGGCGCGTAAAACCCTGGGGGGGGGGGGAAGGGAAGGAGGAGATGCGGGGCGGCAGCTTCTTTAAGATTAAAGAGAGAGCAGTTATTTTTCATTAATTCCAGCTATCCATTTTTTTTGGTAATTAGTTGCTTTGCTAAGCTGTCTAGGGATGGAAAGATGCATTTTGGGATGGTTATATCCATATCCCCATATACATCAAAGGTATTTCATCTCCTTTTCCATCCTCCATTGTAAACCAGATTACACATTTGGGGTTGGAAAATGGCTATAACAACTCCCCCATTAGAGTTGCTTTTAGATCTCAATCATAATATACGGTGTGCAACAAGCAATATACTGTAATAACCCGATCCAACTGATGGCTATAATAACCCCCCATTTGGAGTTGCTTTTAGATCTCAATCATAATATACGGTGTGCAACAAGCAATATACTGTAATGACCCGATCTAGCTGATGGCTATAACAACCCCCCATTGGAGTTGTTTTTAGATCTCAATCATAATATACGGTGTGCAACAACCAATATACTGTAATGACCCTTTTTAGCTGACCTGCTTAATCTAATCACGTGGCTCAAAAAGTTAACATCAAATTACACAGTAACTGATCGAAATCACTTATATACCATTTCCATTTCTTGTCTAATTACCTTATGATTTCTTAAGAGCATCCATTATGGAAATGCTAAAAATATACTTACAATTATGCCAAAATCAATAAACATTGGTCCCATTTCACTGTTAAGTGTTTAATTTATTTCAACAAAAATACAAACTACCGTAATAGATGGTCTAAACCCCTAAAATATGAAATAAACAAGCCCAAAAAGTTGGTTTAGTCGTCAAGTCCTGAGACTCGGATTCGAAACCTCTGAAGCATTATCAACTCTTTTGAGATCTAGTCCGTACAGAGCAGCTTTAATTAACTGGAACCACTACAAGTGGGCTGTGAGATTGGTCACTCAAGATTAGACGATGTGTGCATAAACTTGCCTGGACACCTATATTATGAAAACAAACTAAAAATATGAAAAAGAAGGCAAATTGACCCCACAAGTAAATTGACGTAACTTATCATGAAACGGAGGGAGGAATCTACGAATTGCTTAAAGAGAAGATTCGAAATTCTTTCCTGCCGGGGTTCATTAGATGTAACCTTTTTCTTTTTTTCTTTTTTTTTTGTGGCTTTAATAATTAGTTGGGGTGAGAATCCAAGAATCGTTAGGTAGGTGCATTGGTATATTCTAATTTGTGGTAGAAATCAAAGTTCTTAATTAATTAAAATGAATTTTGTCTCTTCTTTCCAAGTTGAATTATCAATGATTAAGTGATGCCCTTCATCAAATTTTTACATGGTGTATTGTCTTTTTCTTTTTGTTTATTTAAATGAAAAATTGCTAATTTAGTATAGGTTTACTTCGGGTTTATATGAAAAAAGTCGTTTTCGATAGATGTTATGTTGAATTCGTTCACTATATCTTGTGACATGTTCGATCGTAGTGTTTAAGTTTTTAGTTGCAGAGACAAAGTAAGAAGTAATAAGAAGGTCTTGATGTAAAATTAAAATCAATGATGTCGCAACATTGTTCGAGTTTATTGATGTTTCTCAATCGATTGATGCCAATTTTGTATGGCGTAGGTGTAGGGTGATATCATCTAAATCGAATATGACTACATATTAATTGGAATTGGACATTAGTGATAAACGTAAGTATTAGATACTATAAATTATTTTGGGGTTACTTCGTATGGGGCTTTATTCTAATTTTGATTGGGTTCCTGCCATTGAACGACAAAATTAATTGGTCAAGCGAGCCTGAACACCTAAGGTATAAAAGAAAGAGAATTTTAAACATAATGTCGCACTCTATAGCATTATTGATGATGCCAATTCTTTTTGTATGGTTGAGTATAGATATATAAAAAAAAAAAATCATTTTCAATAGATTTTATTAGAGATGGCAAATGAACAGGTTTGGCGGGTTTGGGTGGATTGAAAAGGGTCGTGAATTAAATATGGGCGGATCAAATATGGGTCAATAGTAGGTGGGTTAAAATGGTGTCAAATATGAGTCAAGTCATATCCAAACCCGACCCATTTTCCTTACTTTTCTCTCCTTTCCAAATATGAAGTCAATTGATGTGGCCTTATTTTTTGAATAAATACACTACTATGTGGGGTCTACAAGATGAACGATTCAGATCAACAATAAATACACTGTAAGACCAAAAATGTAGAAGTGGAAAGTGGGATTTTACACTAACAATGGAAAGAATTTAATATAACAAAGGTAAAATCATTTTTATCTCCAACTCCTTCACCATATCTTGCAACATTATCCAACTTCATCTCAGGAGTTGGCCAGATGATCTTACTTGGAACTTAGGAGTTTGCTCCCATCTTAATTAAGGTATCGGGATCGATTCTTCTCGCCAACAACCCCCAAGATCATCTCACCCCCACGCGTAGGCGTATGCGTATGAAACGTCTATGGGAGAGGCAGCAGAGATTAGTCCGAGATCTATGCAAGTTGGTTTAGAACACCCTGCGCGCATCACAAATTATAAAAACCATTATCCAACTTAGATGGATGTTTTACACTTTCAACCTCACTTCCATTGAGATACGGTTTGGATTAACTTTATTTTGCATGGTACATTTCATTATTTCATCAAGTAATTTTCTTAGTTTTTGTCAAAATATTTGGTATTAAAGTGTTTGTTTCGATTAGAGTAATAAACATGCAAGTATGAAAAACGTTGAGAAATTGACCAAAAACGAAGGCCTTTTCAATTTTTTTTTTCTTGTTTGCTTTTAGATTTTTCTCATCAAGATGAATTTACATTAAAAAAAAGTTTGATGTGAATTTACCAAAAACTTCACTTAGGCTACGTTGATATCATTAAACAAGAGGTGTATATTACTTTTTAAGTTTTGTCAACTATTTGTGGACTATTATTATTAATATATACACCTGGTAGGTACGTAGTAGTAGGTTCTTTCAATACTGATTTTATTATTCGTAATACTAGTATTTTTTTTCCATTTTTCTTCTTCTTACAGTCGTGTAAGCTAAGGTAGGACGTACCGTCAGTGTTGTTATTAAAATCCTACAATATACGATATATATGTTTTCAACGATCGCATACGCTTCGAGGTAAAATTGACCGGTATCTCTTAACAATGTTTATGTTTAAACCTACGATTTGATCAAGAGCAGCTCCGCCATGTGTTGAGAGAGAACCCCTGAGTTCAAAAAATACAGTTAAATTTTATATTGTATATTTTTTCACACATATTTTATTTTTAATTTATCGGCATTGAATAAATTCATCCATAGCCAAAGTAGAAGAGTAACTTAAATATCCTTATTATATAGAGCTTTGTACACAAAAACTTTCTTACATTTTTAGCACCGTTGATCCAAATTCTTGCAGCCGCCTTTGGATATGGCCAGTATGTATCTTTCGATGTGTGATAAATATTAGTATTTGATATTGGCTATAACTAGTTTTATAAACGTATCTTACAATTCTTGATTCATAAGATGACAACTTTGCACGTACTAATTGAGATTTGTTTTTTGAATTAAATGTGATATATTGTAAGAGAATGATCTATCTCGTAAAACTAAAAATAAATACGTAAAAATAAGAATTTTAATGAATCGGGACCCAGTGGTTTGCATGTTTTCCTGGGAATTTCTTATGGACATGACACCAACTTGAAAGTCAAAGTATTGACTTTAGCGAAGGAACATTGCACTTTCCAAACGGATATTTGGGGATTTCAGCCACACTTTTGGCTTACTTTCATTATTATAGTATTTTATTTGCTTGTTATTTTTTTTACATAATTTTTTTTCTTGATTATTTAGTTGTCTAGAGTCTTGACGTCTAGACGAGAGGAACGTAAATATTAGAGAAACGTCATAAATTTCGAAATCCGCTAAAGAAAAAATTGACATGTCGTTTGAACTATTCTTATCCCTTTTCTGAAATTTTTTCAAGTATGGTCCATATTTTTTGATTCTTGTAATTACTCTCGTCGAAAAAATGATTGTTTAAGAAATATAATGCAATACTTATACAAATTTACAAAATCAAAAAATAAAACAAAATAAATAAGTAGAGCCAAACTCCACTTACAATAAAAAAAAAAAGGCAGACAAATTTAAATGGAGGAAGAAGGCCGCTTCTAACATGCATGATGCATCCTCTTATACTATGTAAGCAGGAAGAAGAAAGTATAAGAATTACATCGGCTACGCATAGCATATTTATTTTAGAAAATTTGCATCACTGATTACCGTATTAGCTCTGTTTAAGTTTTGGAAGCGTTACTCCGATCTCCCTATGTGTATAAATTTTCCGTCACGGTCAACGAAGTGGTGAATCAAGTTTGAATCAGATTTTGCAAATTCAACACAAAAGGACCATTTTCAGGAGCTCATAGTAAGAAGAGTTTTCCAAAATCGCAAGCGTGAGGATCGTCATTACTTCTCCTTGGCTCATGCTTGTGCATGTAGATGTTTGGTGGATTTCATGTGCATCAAACAACTCCGAGCACATTAATTCCACATGCAACAAATAACTCCGAACAAACATCATTTTCTTTAGACATTGACTGGTGCAAAGCAATAGTCTCATGTACCATGCATAGATGGAATTCGAGGACATGAACAGCTAAAGAGCACCACCAAACATAAATTTTGAGAGAGAGAGAGAGAGAGAGAGAGAGAGGGTCAATGACTACTGATTGGTAAGGATGACAAAAACAGGGAACTCCCACAGGCAACTTCTCAGTTCTCACTTTTACTAGTTGCAACCTTATGATGGATGACTTGACCAAAAACCAAAAAAGATATACAGAGAGACAGAAAGAGAAAGATGATATCTGTTTTATGCAAACCATAACGTGGGCGTGCCCACACCAATAATTTGACATCTTCCTGTTTGAATACAGAAGCCTAGCTAGTTCCATGTAAGAGGTGCCTCTAATAATTCTTTTGTTTCTTCTCCAGAATCTCCACCGCCTAGGGAGTACAAAACACATACAATACTTAGAAAGAGGGCAACTACTTTGATACCCGTCCCACATCGAAATCTACAAAATATGCACATACAAAACCTTGATTCTACTCCTGACAAGTTACTGACCGGGCTAGTTCATAGTAGTCTACATAGAGTGTTGCGAGTACAGTAGTTATACGAAGCAAAATTCTTTCACACGTTCATTTTAGAGATCTCAGTATCTTTTTATCTATGCGAAAGATCATGTTAATCCAGCATCAATAACCATCCCAACAACGGATATTTGTCTTGAGGCAGGCCGTTTGAATTCTAAATGTCCTTTTTTTTGATAAAGTGTCAGTCTTTCAAATCAAAATGTAAAGCATTTTTTTTCATACTTCATTGATTTTCCGGCTCCTATTTAAATATTTGAATTAATTCTTCAAATTAATGTCAAAAACTCAAATTATGCACACAAATATTATACAGTACTATAGAGTTTTAAATAAAATAAAAAAAAATTAGGGGTAAACCTTATGCAGTTACTGGTTGCCTAATAGTTCCCCTCTCTTCATGGTATGATTTTTGAATTCTCCTTCATTTAATTTCCAATTAACCCACAATGAAAGCACAGCCTGAGGGCTAAAGGAAAAAACACCAAAAAGGAAATGATAAAAGCTAATTCATAGCTTTTTTTAGGTTGGAACAAAAATTAGAAGACTGAGATTAGCAATTCTCAAAATTTAGCCGATACAAATTAAAAATTAAAAGGATTAATGATAATTTCATTTCCTCGATCTTGACCAATTAATAGAAAAGAATCACATATCACCTAACATATTCCCTTTTTTTATATATATTTATAGTAACATATTATCGATTTCGAATAATATTTTAACTGCGGCTTCAACATATCAACAGCTTTTATTTTTTTTGTTTTCTACTTTTATAAAGAGAATGCTATTTAAAAAACAAATAGATAATGAATACAGCAATTAATAATGATTCTTTTTGAACCTCGTTACCCTTTTCCTCAGAATAAAGCCATAGAAAATTAGCACTAAAGTGTACCAACGCATCAAATGATTGTCAAGAAAAAAAAGGAAAAGGAGATCTTTCAGATATTTGACCAATCATTAGGCATGAAGGGTGACAAAAAGTCCAATTTCTGTACCTAAATGGAACAATGACATTAGGACACCTGGCAACAGCAAAGAGAATGGGAAGAAGAAATTTCTCATCTATGAGGCAGCTGCTTTAACTCAAAAATAGTAAAAGAATAGTTCTCATAGAAAATACTCCAATAATCTTTTTTAAATGATTTTGTAGGGCGGCAGCTGTCTTTCTTCGGCTTTATTTTTAATAACTAGGAGCCCACTGATGGATCAAGAAAAAAAAAAGGTGTCCGATGGCCCAAACGCGTGGTTCTCCCTCAAAAGAAAAAGAAAAAGTCAATGGGAGACGGGCGCGCACATACGAAACCAATAAAAAAGAAGAGAACGTAGCGTATCTTTATTGATCCGCGGGACCCACTATGGATCCTACAAAGACACATATCGGATTGAGCTGATTTTTCACGGTTCCACTAGGTTTTTAAAAAAAAAATTATTGAACGGCTTGAATAATCTGTGCGGAACCCGTAGTGTACGCCGTGTCATTTGGTCGGTCCTTATATCATTTCACTAACATAAGTATTAAGGTTGCGTTCTTATGAACTCAACTTAAATATAAGAATTTTGTCCTTCTTTGAATTTTTTCTCGCATTTGCACTTTGCACTTTTTTTTGGCTAAAAAGTGGTTATTTTTCAAAATATTTGAATAAAAGTAAAAAAAAAAATTTACTTTTCTGATTCCTATCGTCGAGAAAAATCAATGGCAAAAAAGATTTAGTGCAAAACTAACAAATGCCAAAAAAAAATTCAAACAAAGACAAAATTTTCAGATTTAAGTTAAATTTAAATTTAGTTCATAAAGAACGAACCCTAAGTACCATAAACCCTCGCAACCTGGTTCACTACAAAGCCCCATCATAAAAAGAACCACCAATACAATACTTAAAAGAGGACACAGTTGTAGTACACACGGTGCACCACATGTAATTCATTTAATTTTTGGGCCACAAGTTCATACCATGACCATGAAATGCCATAAACTAAATTGGACCCACATAATTCTGACTAAATATGTTCAAAACAGGACCGCTAGTATTAATAACCAACACCATATAACTAATAACTTGGACCCCTAGCATTCATAATTCAGCTAAACCACCATCTCATTCATAAACAATACCGTATTACTTCATGAATAAGACCACTAGAGTTCATAATTTTAGGGAGTGTTTATTGAATCATTTCCGCTTAACTACGCAAGAATACTTCGTAACTAACGCCAAAAAAACGGATAAAAAACAAAAACAAAAAGAACTAACGCCACAAAAACTCATTACTTTGCTTATGATACGGATGACTAGTTCATAACTAACACCACAAAATCTCAAGACCTCAGCGAGTACCATAGATTTCTTCAAAACTAGTCTCTCATTGTTGGCAATCGAGATCTTGCAATTGACTACTTTATAGAGGGATCATGGTACGTCCTCAGCATAAGATAAGATATGTGACCAAATATTCCAGCAATTGTAGGACAATTTGTATAATAGCCATAATCAATGGGTTTATTCTGAATAGATCAAGGACAGAACTAATTGAGTTTGACCCAGATCTCATTTGACTGGGAATGTAT
The DNA here is from genome assembly GCA_019656275.1 of Rhododendron kiyosumense. Classification (NCBI taxonomy): domain Eukaryota; kingdom Viridiplantae; phylum Streptophyta; class Magnoliopsida; order Ericales; family Ericaceae; genus Rhododendron; species Rhododendron kiyosumense. Next base: position 695,741 of record BPLS01000201.1, on the reverse strand, counting down.
AGGAGCGAATAAATTGACCATGTACCTCAGAAAAAGAGAATATTACATACACCCAGCTTTGCACATGGAAGTGGATGAGGATTGCCTCCAACAAATGGCTCTGAGGTGCTTTGAATTTTCTTCAGGTCAATTTCCTCCTGATTAGGCCTTTGAAGAAGTCAAAACTGTATCCACATGGAACAAAACCATGTTGCTTATGCATTAAGAACATAACCCGGAAAAAAAGAAAAAGAAATAGAAGAACATAGAAATCAACATATTAAACTATCTTTAAAATCCTTGGTAATGTGCCTTCATTTTTTCTAATTGGCAAGCTAGTGTGCTTTCGTATGACGCCGTAAGTAGTCATGTGCAAATTGGAGGACGCTCTACCAGAATATTGTTTAGCTTTTTCGAAGTAAGTACATTTGACAGGGAAATAAATTACTTTATTGTTTTAGAATTTTCAGAGTTTACAAAACTGACTAGAAACAATTATACAGTACTTTGGCAGAGAGAGAACAGAAGATTATTGAGCAAGGACTGGAGCAACATGAGTCATCTAGTGCAGAAACTGTCAAAACTTCAATGACTGATATCTTAAACGAGATACCCAAAAAGACATTGTGCAGTAAGGAGAATAACTGAAACACATGGACAAAACAACAACTTGGTGACAAAGAAAAAGGATCACTTAAACCATTTAACGAAAATAAAGGATGAACAAGACCAAGTTGTCGTTACTGATCAATTTCCATGAGTCTGACATCTCAAGAGTCCTTGAAAAGAGTACTGACTTGTTTTATTATATGACCGTCCTTAATTTCTTCTCTTGGCCAACCGCGGACCAAGGCCAAAGCTCAAGGATTTTGGGTTTTCCCAAAGCACGTCTCTACGACTCTCTACCCACAAACAAGGGAGCAAATGCCAAACATCAAAATCAACTGGTTCCTAAGGTTATTAACGTGCGGAAACAGTGGTTAAGAACTAAATGGAAAAGATGTCTATCTTAGTCAGTCGACAAAAATAACTTGGGACACTCACCAAAAGTTCGGGAATAAAATAACCTACAAAGGATATACAACTCACAAACACTAATCTGAAAACATAACCAAATGCCCTATATTCCACTAAAACGAGATCATATCAACACTAAATATTATGCAGAATTCAAATCCGGGAATTTCATGAAACGCGGGATTTGTAGAAAACAGAATGTCATATCTATCTCCGTTACTGCTATTAGAATGCTTTGCAACAGGCGTGGTTTAATACACTTCCTCAAATCAGAGGGATGTTGATAATTTGGCTACAGTAACTAAGTCCAATATTTGTAGTCTGAGGACTAGGAAAGCACTTGAAATCGTCGAGGGTCAGATCCCCTTCCAAGGAAAGCCAACAAACACCCCTCCAACCAGCTTCTGATAAAAGCAAGACACCAAGTACAAGCTGCTTTTGGCCCCTTTTCAAAACCTGACTTGCACAACCAATACTTGGAGCAGAGTATTCCCCACCATCACAAAAAAGCCCCAAAGGAAGTCCCTTGTCATTTTCTCCAACATCCTTGCCTCTATAATAGGGATAGCCGAAAGGAAAATGGAAGGGAAGAGTGTTGACAAACATAAGAGTGAGTCACCCCTTCAGGTATATAATGCCTCTTCTACGTAGAGAATCTCTTCTCAAGCGTTTCCAGATTCCCTCGTAGTTAGAAAAAAATACCCAATGGAAGCCCCAAATGAGTCACTGCAAGGATCCAAACTTACAATCCCATTAGACAATACCATTGATTTCGACGTGGATGGACCACTTGGTGGCCCAGATGGCTGCTATGGTCTATCTGGCTGCACAGTTTCTTGCCTCTCATTTGTGGTTAGGATTGCATCACTACACTATACAATTGGATTGCATCACTGCAATATTGATAATAGGGAGACTTAGCCAAAAATCCTTCATATTTACATTTTTTGAGCTCAATGACATGCGCCTTTTGCAATCAAACATAAGGACAAGTGTGCTGCATGATTACTAGAATACCCTTTCTACAAAACTAGTGAAAGTTCACTAATAACTGAAAGTTAGTGAAAGTGCCTAAAACCCTAGAGTACCCTATGAAAGTGCCTAAAACCCTAGGGTACCCTATAATAGGAAAGTGCATCCTAAAACCCTATGAAAGTGCCTTAACCCTACTCTACCCTACCCTACCTTACCCTACAACTACAGGGTACCCTAGGGTAGTTTTTGTTGGAATTAAACGCAGAAGCACACAAGGACCAAGATTCGAAACACAACCACAATCACAACCACTGGAAGGACGATGAAAAATAAAATAGAGAGAGATACGCAAGAATTACGTGGTTCGGCAATAACACGAGGGGAGGATCCCATTCTTTCACTATGAGAGAATTAGTACAATAGAACACCCGACTTTGAAAACCCAAACCCAACCCCTTGTACACCCACTCTCACCAAGAACCCACTCTCACACCATGTACAAGACTTGACTTTTACACTTGCACACACAATTTTTCACCTCCCCCTCTACACCGAAAATACTTCCTCTCATGCCAATTTATATGCACCCACCAAACCCATGCAATAATAACCATTTACATGTTCCCAACAAAGAAGTAGGAAGGTCACCCACGGCAAAAGAGAAAAGCAGCTAGCACCAGCTAGCTCTTCGGTAATTCCAGAGGCCAACAACCTTGTGCAAGACATTAATACTTTTGATTTAATTGGAATTTGAACCATCCCAACAAATCTCCACCTTGGTGAAAATTCCACACATCACCGCGCCACCACCAAGCCTTGGAAACGGCAGCTACACGTCCCGAATCAAATTAAGGTCCAACAATTTGATTCAAACCACATGGCCAATTTACGTGTATAGCCGCCCCGTGCCAATAATCATCAATTGACACGAGAGTAGGACATCGACCCATCCTCCCCACCAATAGGATTTACATTCTCACACATTGACAACTTCGAAACATGACTTTGTCTTCGCTGCAAAAGACTCACACCTTAGGTACCCATTTCCTTGTGCAAACCATTTCCAAACCTTCGTCGAGTAAACACTTTTGCCAATCAACCGATACAACCCTTTGCACTTCTCTCCTTTCATTAGGACCTTACTGCCGTGTGTGATTTTCATGGCTCCACCTCCAGCAAAATACTTGCACTATTTTGCTCCCAATGGAGTCCATCCAGCTAAGTGAAATTAGATTCCTTCGTAACTTCGGGACATAAGCCACACCACCCAAAGTATGAACTGCTCCATCAAACATTTTTTTATCTTTAGTGAATTTCAAATGGAGTTCCATCACCTAAAAACAGCGACTCACCATCTTTTTCTTGGAATGTATCAAAAAATTCTTTATTGGAGCAAACATGCATAGTACAACCCAAATCTAAAATCCACTCATCACGAGAAGAAGTTTTTATACCTTCGGAGACTGTGAGAAGATCTCCATCATCTGCTACCACCAAAGAACTAGCACTCGAAGCATCATCAAATTTCTTCCCTTTGTTCTTGCGCAAAGGACAATTGCGCTTCACATGGCCAAATTCTTTGCAACTGTAGCATTGTACACCCTTTCCTTTGGGACTAGACCGGGACCTGTTCTTCCCTCCGGATCTACCATCAGATGTCCTTCCCTGATTCTCACTTTGAACTCCAAGTGCCGAATTTTCTCCACACTCAGAACTTGATTTTTTCCAAGTAAAATGAGAAACCAACGCTGACTGCACCTGCTCCAAACTCACTGTATCTTTCCCATACAAGAGAGTCATCACCAAAGTATCATACGAAGTCAGAAGCGAAGTAAGAAGCAAAAGGGCCTTGTCTTCCTCTTCTATCTTTGCATCAATTTTTCGAAGCTGATTCAAATAACCATTGAACACGTTCATGTGCTCCATGAGGTTACCCCCTTCCTCCATCTTCAGCTTGTACAACTGCTGCTTCAAATGCAACTTGTCGGTTAAGCTCTTCGCAAGGTAGAGCTTTTCCAACTTCTCCCATAAGGCCGATGCCAAATCCTCATCCATAACATGGTTAATATTATCAGCAATACAGAGCCGAATAGTGCTCACACACTTCGACTCCAACTCCTCCCATTCATCATCTTTCATGTCGCCGGCTTCACATCCTTTCCTTTCAACACCCTAGCCAACCCTTGTTGAACAAAGATATCCTTCACCCTCCTTTGCCATAGGGTAAAGCTGCCGCTTCCATTAAACTACTCAAGAAAAAACTGAGAGTTGATCGTTGCCTTCATTGTGGATGTAACGGAACCCGAATCTCAAACACCGATCACGAACCAAGCCAGCTCTAATACCACTTGTTGGGATTAAACGTGGAAGCACCCAAGGACCGAGATTCGAAACACAACCACAATCAAAACCAATGGAAGTACGATGAAAAATAAAATAGAGAGAGATACGCAAAAATTACGTGGTTCGGCAATAACACGAGGGGAGGATCCCGTTCTTTCACTATGAGAGAATTAGTACAAGAGAACACCCGAGTTTGAAAACCCAAAACCAACCCCTAATACACCCACTCTCACCCAGAATCCACTCTCACACCAAGTACAAGACTTGACTTTTACACTTGCACACACTGTTTTTCACCTCACTCTCTACACCGAAAATACTTCCTCTCATGCCAATTTATATGCACCCACCAAGCCCATGCAATAATAACCATTTTCTTGTTCCCAACAAAGAAGTTTGAAGGTCACCCACGGCAAAAGAGAAAATCAGCTAGCACTTCGGTCTTCGGTAATTCCAGAGGCCAACAACCTTGTGCAAGACATCAATACTTTTGATTTAATTGGAATTTGAACCATCCCAACAGTTTTGTCTGAGAAAACATGTTTTGACCTTATGGCTCAACAACTCACAAAGTTGAAGGACCTCAACTGAAAACTATTTTGCAGGCGTCTTTCCCTTACTGAAAACTATTTACCATACTTATGACTAATTTTCCCTTAATTTAAGTATCACAAATTGCATCGTCACACCCAGATACTCAAATTACATAGACAAAATAAATATGATAAAGATGACAAGTTGTACATGAGGTTTGTATCCTAGACAATATGTCTTGTCATATATCATTATTATATCTCACTCCTACCCTTGTTAGCTTTTTCTTACTACCTTTTAGTTTACCTTTAAGGTTTTAAATCTTCTCGTCAAGTATAGGACTTCTACCTTAAGCATAAAGATGACATAATAGAGTTCTGGAGAATGTCTCACTACGTAAGAATGTGAAAGAACATTAACTATTTGATGGCCGCTAAAAGTATTGGAAGATATTCTATTCAGTACAATCAATTATGTAACGTAGTCTTCAATTTTTTTCTTTTTGTGTAACTGTCAACTCCTTATGACATGAACAAACAAGCCTTGGACGCAAATTAGTACCTCGAGTTTATTTAAATCTAACCCTGGGGTAGGCCAGAGGTTTGATTCCTGCTCTTCTTTCCCCTTAAATAACCAGGGATGATGTTTTTCTTAAAATATACAGAAAGAAATGAACAACATGAAGTTTTTTTCTTTCTCCTCCTCCTTTCTCTTTATTATTATTATTATTATAATTTTTTTTTTTTTGGTCACAGAACGCAGTACTTTCATTATGTTTATTTGTCCAGTAAATGGATACATAGCAACTTATGGCTAATGGCAACGGAATTAGTGTGCTTGATAAACTCTGAGCACACAGTAAACATGCCTATAGACTAGCATACTCATCTATCTAAGGTGAAACCATATCAAATTCGATACCTATTGCCATCTGGATGAAGCTCACACATTTGACCGCCTTCACCGACAGCTAACAAGTATCCTGATGATGTTAAACCCTGCATCTTGCAAGGAAAAAAAGTTAAGAATATTGATCGGTCAAGTTCCTGGACCACAAATTCACTAGAAACAATATGCAAGCTCAATACATGAAGCTTATAAAAAGGAGGGTAAAAACACACAAGCCTAATGTTTTACTCAAGAATCGATGGTAAATAACTGTAAGCAAAGTTGAGCTGGCTAGAGGGGATGGGTTTAGCAAGAGAGATCTCAAGCTTGACTCACACACAACCAAATGCACGTAGTTTATATTAACTGATTGCATAAATGTGGAACCGGCTTGACGCTCTAGGGGTTGGCCCCCAGATGTAATGAAAAGTTATGGGTATGGATTCTATTGAAACCTTTTTTAAAAAAACGCATCCATGCCCCTATAACTAAGAGTTACTGGAATTGAGTTTTAGATCCTTTACTTTCATAAATTTTTTTTATTTATTTCCTTGAATCAAACTAAATAATGGTTTTGGATAGTTTTGGTTATACAGATGGCATTGGATAACTCCACATCTACAGGAGTAATGGTATGTGAGGCACATTACCACTTAGGTGAAGTAATTACATATGCAGCACGTTAAACCCCCCCTTCTCTCTCTCTCTCTCTCTCTCTCTCTCTCTCTCTCATGCCCGTGCACTTGTCTTCTTTCTTCCACTTTCGTATTGATCTGCTGCTTCCTCTTTACCTAAATTTCTATCTCTCCACCTCTTCCTCTCTTTATCTCATCTCCTTGCCGATACAGTCAAGTTGAACACTAACAGACAAGGTCCCTATATTGGAGAGCTTGGATTTGCTTAGCTAAGCTAAGCCATGTCCCCTCATCCAAAAGGGTGATAAGACGTGAATATCTGACCACAAAACAAATCACAGTAAGCAAGAAACAGAGAAATGTTTGATGTTTTAAATCAGTAGCTGGTCTTACCTTCTTAAACAATACTTACTTAGTTTGGTTCTCTCAGAAATGATCTCTCCAAAATTTTTGACTGTTTCGTCATCAGTGTTTTTTCATCTTTAGTGATTTTTTATCAAATTTTTTATTTATTTTATACTTTTTGGATGTACACAACGTACCTCTATTCAAAAAGTAAAAGAGTTTGTTAAAATGTTAAAAAAAAAATACTAAAGACGGAAAAATACGCAAACTTATAGAACTTTTTTTTTTATCTCAAAACTGATGACCAAACAAAGTGATATTTTCTCTTAATTCTTATCTATCTGAGTTTACCTTGTGCAAAAATCCAACTTTTGTAGCTATCAACATCTCAAAAAAAAAACAAAAACAAAAAAACAACAGGAGTAAGTAGTACAAGATTAAATGGTAATTTCCTGTATTCGAGTTTGGGACATATGTAGGCAACTAGTACAACAAATCTCTCACCTGAACAGTGACTACATTTTCTACTAATTGATTGTCATCCTTCTCTTGTACAATTACTCTCTGCCCACTGCATGCAAGGACACAGAATCATGAAGCTTCAAATAATCACCACAACAAATGTTGCAATTAACAAGACAATAACAGAAACTTCACAATATCCGATGAAATCACATACTATTGATTTTACAACTAACATTCCTCTATTAGGTCCTACATTTTTTTGCTTGGCATACTCATGAAATCACTATTGATCCTTTACATTTCTAGGATCATATGACCTCAATAGACTTGGAAATAAGAAACCAAATAAGAAATAGCCTCAGGAAAAGGATAAAGTCTGGGGGATGGTAGACCAAAAGATAGAAATGCAATTGAGAAACATGGTTGCTAAATATCAAATTTTAACTTGGCCGGATGAATAGATAAATATAGAGGTAGACCAGTGGCAAAAAAGATTCATACAAAAGGAATAGACTATGACAAAACCTACTTACTGGTTTGTAATTTACAACAATATATCCTTGGCATTGTTTTTGGACCTAGAACATCATATGGATGTAAATACGGTGTTTCTAAATGGTGAACTCAAAGAAGAAACTTATATGCAACGACCAATGGGAACCAACGCATTAGCATATAATCGTCTCTCCAGAAGAAGAATGGTTCTTCAAAACAATATTATCTACGAATCAATTATTCAGGACACTAGATCCCTTAATTACCAACACTAACATCCGTCTATAAACTTGGTAGTTAAGTTTAACTCAGATTATCACTACAATTATAGGCTTTCCGAGCTATCAAATTTTGACTTAGATGTAATCGGGGACAAATGTTCATGTTGGAATCCCAACTTAACTGAAAATCCCCATACAACAAACACAAGCAAGCAATTGGCTCATTAAGTTCCATGATCTTTCAAACCCGACATCCTCACTTCTGGACAAAAAATCATGAAAGATAATGAGGAAATTAATGCTATTTGTGCTAAATAGTAAACTGACAAACTACGTATTCATGACACATACCTGTATACAAAATAATATCAAAACTGCTTAAAGTTAACACAAAAATACCAAATATCTAGATTTTGGTACAACAAATAAAGAAAAATAGCCAAACACCAGTTTAAAAAAAATCACGTCTCCGGGTATACTACTGTTACACTATGACTGTTACATCCCAAAACAGTGTCATCGCTACCCATACTGTTATGGAGACCAATATTGATATTACAAAACACGTGTATCAACCCGATGATACAAATGCCCCTTATTTTGTAGCCGATAGCGATGATAGAAAATCAAATCAGGCCCAAAGTTACACATATTTAGGGGCAAGTAATACACAGGGTTTTATAGCTAAAAGTAACACGAAAGCTGAATAAGTGTTTGATTTCCCTCCAAATACTGCACAAGTCAGCCAATGGGTCCAACTTAGAGTGAATGTGTGCCAGGTAAGCACATCTGTTAGTTTTTGGACAGAAAATTGAGCGAGGGTGGTAACATCACAAAGTGACAGGTTCAGGGGGGATTAACGTTTATTGAAGGTCAGGAGTGTATGGGAGGCGTTGAGATTTTTTTTTGAACGGCAAAAAAAGTTTCATTAATCTTGAAGTTGTTACAAGACTAATAGGAGCAAGGAAACAGTATCATGTTCAAAGAACAATCTTCTGCCCAATCCGAGACCCAAACCTATGATTGGCAAGAAACCAATCGAGAACACCCAATTGGGACGAAGCCCACCTGAAAAGGTCGAAACCATAACACCCACTGAGTCTAAAAACTCAGATCAATACAAAATCAGCTCATAAAAAAGGCCTAGTTGCCCAAATCAGAAAATCAGCACCCAACTTCCAAGCAGCCTCCACAGCGAGAGACGCACTCAAGCCACCACTGGAACCCGGGGAAACAGCCCCTGTTGTTGCCCCAGAATGGCAAAGACGTGGGAGATGTTGAGATATGTTGGTTCAAATCCCTCAATAATTATTACAACCAATGCGGTCAAATTATGTTATTCTCAAGAAATCGTTGTAGTAAACTATGGAGTCTAGACCTTGATGATTACGCGTAAATCTCTGGAGCTTGTGGTCGTATGTCCTTAAATCTCTAGACCTCAACAATTATTTCAACCAGTGGTCACATTTATAAATCTGTCACATCCGTAACGAGATACGTCCTTTTGACAATGAAAGCAGATAAGTATTAGAACAATCTTTGCAGCAAACACATTTTATCTCTATGACATGGAATCAAAGCATGGGAGAATGTTATGTAGCACAGAATATAACTAGGAAATACTTGTCATTCAATACATACCTATGTAGCCATGCCTGATAGTACAGCTGCTCGAGAGGTTGAAACCCTGCAAGATAGGTCATTAAAAGCTTTAAGTACACTGTCCAAGTTAGTGCCCGATAAGAATTACAAAACACGCTGCAGTGTCTACTGTGGACATTTCAAAGTTCGAACACTTGCTCCAAGAAAAACACCAAGTACTATGGTGCTCATGCAATGCTAAAAGTACTTTGCTATAACATCATATTACTCAAATCCGAAAGCAAAAGTTAGGAATGTAGCAACTAAGTCGAAGGAACCAAAACCAGTTGCCGAAAACAACCTTTACCATGTTCTAGCGGGCATTTTTTGAACCCTAATAGCAGAAGCAATATGATGGTCACACTTACGGCTTACCTATATGAGCCATACGGCTTTATAGGTAAGACTGGATAACATTGGTTACTTCAGAATTCTCATGGGTATGGGCTAGATTTTTCAATGCTAAAATCCCTCTGTTCAAGACTCGTCCATCATGCAAAACGAGAACTTTAAAAAATACATTACTGGCAAAAAAAATCTATCTTTTTCCCCGCAAGTTACTAGATGTAAATGAGTTCTTTTAAGTACTGGATAATAACGTTGGGTTTTTTTTTTTTGGACAAAATTAAAAAAAAAATTTAAGTTCTCGTTTTTTGTGTGGACTAACTTTTTGGAACGGAGGTAGTTTGATGTACTATCCAAGGACATTCATGTACTTGTACTTCGACTCTGCCAATTCCTCTATGCAAAATGCGCACCTAAAGGGAATTCAGTTGAGAAAATCTCTTCCGACCTTCAGAGCGTTTTCAACAAAAGCGGGCTTGGAAATGTGGAGGAAGCAGAATTTGCGAGGTTTTTAAATCCACTGGTGAGATACACATGAAATACATGGAGGATCATCATTAGAACCATCATACTTGCTGACCATCTATGAAAAGATTGGATTAACCAACCAAAGTTAGCTTCAGTCATGCCCTTTTTTCAATACACTTTTCCACACATCCAAGGGCAACATTGTAAATTCACATGGACAAAGACAAAAAAGGGACTGTGGATTGTAAAAAGGAGAGAGTGAAAATCATTTTCCATTGCTTATTCCAAATATCATGAAAACAGAAAAGAATAACTTGGGTATGAAGGTAACAAGGGCCTATTTAGGTAAAAAATACCATAAAATGGGGAAGGTAGTTCACCTTTATCAATGAAAAGATCAAAAAGATCCTCAAATTTGTTAAAGAAAGCTGCAAGAATATCTTCTCTCTGTAGTTGGTATGAAATAGAAGTCAATTTTTGCAGCACTGCATTCAAGCAGGTTGTAGGTTGCTCATTATCAATATTCAAGCCTATTCCTGCAAAGACATGAAGGGATTGAGTGATGCAATGGGAGAATCATGCTTATATGCTATCCTTGATGATGAAATGAGGCAGGAATTAGTAGAACCAATTCACTGAATTTTCAAGTAAACAATACTCAAAACTGCATATCATGGCAAATAAGAGAGAACATAACAAGCAAACATATGCATTCAGCTTAGGCACGCAGAATTGTCATTTGTTAAGATTTGTATTCACATTAAAAGGGATTAGACCGTTTACCAGCACTGACATTGAACTTCTTTGATCTATAAGTTGATGTGCATAAAATGCCTCCCACTTTAAGGCCGTTCAAGTACAGATCATTGGGCCACTTTATTCTAACATGAAGATAAGGTATGCCCTGAAATAGATTGGGTCATCCAAAAAAATCACCTAACGTCAACACCAAAAGATCATTCTAAAAGTGAAAATAAGATGATCATGTACATAGGTGATAAAAGCAAAGATCCTGCAACAAAAAACAATTCTTACGTCAACCCACAAACCAAAGCAATCAAGTAATCATGAACCAATATTGTGATCGCATTCCACTAACTCCTTTCAATTTTTCCTTGGTTTATATGAGATATAAATAGCCCCAAGTATTTGTTCCTTTGCATGCCGTCTGTGTATGTAGCTGTATTTTTTCAACATACAGACTCGACACTGTGTCTCTTTATTCATTTTGAATACCATATTTACAATGTTAGACGGGAAACTACTCACATTTTTGTGACAGACATCTTTTATTGCCTCTGTCATGGCAAGACACACTACATATTGCACAAGAGGCACCACGCGACCATCTTCCATTTGTATGGTAAAGGAAAACATAAGGCAACCCCTTGGAGATTCCCACATATTCTGTGACCTACCTGCACAGTCGCCCTATAAAAAATTAATCAACATTTAGAATCCAAATTTGCCACGCCACGGGAAACAGAACCAACAATTGCACAGCGTTGCAAACCTCGGCCTTTAAACTGAACATCAGCAACACACACTGTTCCAACAGGAAGCTCGCAGAAATTGCTGTCCAACGTTATGACATCAGTAGGTTTCAGAGATCTACCGATATAACAGAATCCTAAAGGCACAGTCATTCTATTGTTTGTAAACAAGTGCACCAATACATTATAAATTTTACCACAAACTCATAACTTTCCTCATTACAGTAAAACCCAACATTCATGACATAACACAAAGTTTAAGATGTATATTCTTCCATCACACTAAAACACAACATTCATGACATAACACAAAGTTTACAAATTTTACCACAAACTCATAATTTTCCTCATTACGCTAAAACACAACATTCATGACATAACACAAAGTTTAC
>BPLS01000201.1:656272-678505 GCA_019656275.1 Rhododendron kiyosumense | reverse complement strand
CAATATTGTCCGCTTTGGACGCCCAAAGCCCATAGACTTCCCAGTGACGTCACCCAGCCTGGATCGCTCCCAGGACGAGCACGCTTAACTGTGAAGTTCTTATACGCTTTGGCCCGTCCTCACGGCTTTACAAGGCCTTGTACAAGTAGGAGGGATCTGTTCTTATAAACCATGGCTTGCCCCCTCCCGTCCGGACGGAACCTGCCATCCTGCAGTACCGCCGGTTACCGGAAAGCGGGGTGTCACACATTGCCCTCAGACAATGAAAGAGTTTCGCCCTATTGCCTGTTGCAATGTCTTGTATAAAACCATTACTAAGGTGTTAGCAAACAGGCTTCAACCTGTCCTTCCTTTCATTATCAACAAAGCTCAAATTGCTTTTGTTAGAGGGAGATCAATCTCAGATAATATTCTTTTAATGCAAGAGTTAGTGAGGAACTATCAGAGAGATTGTGGCCATCCAAGATGTGCCATAAAGATAGATCTCATGAAAGCTTTTGATTCGGTTGACTGGGATTTCCTTTTTGATGTCATGATAGCTTTGGAGTTTCCCTCTCAATTTATCATGCGGATCAAGACTTGCATTTCATTTGCAATGTATTCAGTTGTCATTAATGGGGAACTTGAGGGCTTCTTCAAAGGAGAAAAAGGGCTAAGACAAAGAGACCCAATCTCCCCTTACCTCTTTCTTTTGGTAATGGAAGGGTTTTATGCCATTTTACAAAAGAAGATATCTCAAGGCCAGTTCACTTTCCATCCTAAGTGCAATGATCTTTCCATCCCTTATTTGGCCTTTGCAGATGACCTATTCCTTCTAGCTGGAGTTGACTGCAGTTCCATGAAGATTATTAAAGAAGCTCTTGATGAATTCTATCATTCTACCTGCTTAAAACCAAACTTGCAAAAAAGCCAATTCTTTTGCTCTAGTGTTGGTACTGATGTTAAAGCTGCCATTCTTAACATCCTCGCTATACCTGAGGGATCTTTGCCTTTGAAATATCTAGGTGTGCCTCTCATATCTTCCAGATTGAAATATGAAGATTGTATCTTACTAAAAGAATGAACACAGCAAAGAATTGCCTGTTGGTCTAACCGTTCTCTATCTTTTGGAGGTCGAGCTCTTTTGATTCAGTCTGTGCTTTTCAGCATGCAAACATATTGGTGCTCCTTGTTTATTCTCCCTAAAGATTGTTTGTATAAGGGGGTTCTCGCCTGAGATTCTTGTTTGGTTGGCTATAAAACACATCATTTACCAACAAAAAAAACCCATCTCCGACTTATCAAGTTTGGACATAGAATCTTGGAGTTTCGGCTTCATTTTTTTTTGTTTGTTTCTACACTCTCATCAGTGGTTTGATGGGTCATTAACATGATTTGATGATCAGAGAATCAGAGCTTTGTGTCAATATTTGACTTAAATCAAAAGCTATTTCGGAATGGAATTGAGACAAAACTGATTGGACTCACTAAATCTGGCCCTAATATTTGCTAATTTATACTAGAAATTCTATTCCTTTCACATACCAAACAAAGTTAAAAAAGCCCAAATGGATCAAGGAACAAACCTTGAGATTGGGACACGATGGAAAACGATGGAGCTTTAATCCTTTGATTTGGATGAAAATGGAACTGGGGAGGGAGAATAAACGACCAACGCTCGGAAGAAATCACCGTCGGGAGATACCATGGGGTTGGATACGGGAGAGTTTAGAAGGGTTTGGTCGGGGGGCAGCTCGTGGTTATCCTCACTGAGGATCTAGTTAAACTGCAAAACAAGTTTTTTTTGGAAAATATTAAAAAAAATCTAAAAATTAACTTTTTTAGCTTTTGTTTAAATATTTTCCAAAATACTTGTATAATAGTTAAATTTTTTTACTTTTCGATTTCTCTCGTCCTTACTCATCTATATTACATAAAAATTTAACGTAAAACTAACAATGCAAAAAAAATTGAAGGTGAAAGTACATAAACACCCCCTTAACTATCATTGATTCTCATAAACACCCCCTCACATTTAAAAGCGCCCATGGAGACCCCCTCAACTACTCTCGTTACCCAAGTGACCCCCTTCCGTCTTAAAACCGTTTGCTGAGAGGTCACACGTCAGTAATTTAGGCCTTTTTGGACAAAAATGCCCTTTGACAGCTATATACATATGTTTCTTCTCTCTCTTTGATAGCTATACACCCTCCCTCACCTAATCCTTTCTCTTCCCCATTTCCTCATCTCAGCCCACGACAGACGACGATGCACCGCTGCCACCACCACCCCCCTCCCCCAACAATCACTGCGAGGTACGGCTGTCGGAAGATATATAGTTGCTTTGTGGAGAGGCATGGCTCTGGGAAGAGGACACAACGGTGCTCATCAACACCGACGATTCTTGCACCCAGCCCATCGGCCACAACATCCGTCGAGTCTTCTTCGATCTATAGTGGTAGCACTCGTCTCCCTACCAAGACCGACAAAGACGACTATATAGGTTACCAGTTCGATTCTTGTCGGCACCTATCCTCAAGAAATCCCCAATTTCATATCAAACCCGACAAAACACTCACATCCTCCATCTGTTACAAAGCTAAAACTTTCATTATTTTTTAGACTTCACCACAGGTTTTCTTTAATTTCAAAATCAGACCTCATACTCATCTTTTCCCAATTTCCTTTGATTTTGAATCTTTATTTTTCTGAGAATGAATCATTTTTTAAAATGATTAATCTAACCCAGTTTGTGAAATAAACGAATTTATGTTGGTAGTGATGCTGGGGAAGGGAGGTCCGAGAGGAGGTGGTGGCTGGTGGTGGTGCTTTGCTGTGGTCTGAGATGAGGAAATCGTTTGGGGGAGAGAAAGGGGGGATGGGGATCAGATGGTGTATATGCCTATATGGGTGTTGATGGCGCATCGTACACGGGCCAGAGGAAAATGGGTTTCAGATTTCTGGTCCAATGGTTTTGGAACCATGTGATGAATTACCTCAACCATGTCTTCATCCACTGCCACCGCCGTTGTATAGAGAGAGAGAGATAGATTGGGGCGAGAAACGAAAAGGAATTAGGGGAGGGAGGTCTGGGTTTGTTCAATCGGAAAAGAGAGAGGGAGACAGAGACAGAATTGTTTTGTTGGCCTATATAATAATAAAAAGGGTATATTCGTCAATTCGTCCATTCCGTTAACGGAGTTTGTCTTTTTTTCGTTTTCAATAGTTGAGGGGATCTCCATGGGCGCTTTTAAATGTGAGGGGGTGTTTACGAGAATCAGTGATAGTTGAGAGTGTGTTTATGTACTTTCACCAAAATTGAATAAAGGCAATACTAAAAAATTATTCTGCATAAGTTTGGCTGTGTTGTAACAATTGTCAATTAGAGATGTAAACTAGTCGAGCCAAATTGAGCTTTACTTAAATAAGCCAAAATCTTGAGCTTCGCTAAAGTCTTAACGAGCCGAACTTAGTTATTTACTAAACAAGCATATTTAATCTAGTTGAGGCACCCTTAACGATCCGAGTTTTTTGTCGAACGAGCCGAAAACTCGAGCTCGAACTCGGCTCGTTTAGTAGCGTTAACGAGTCGAGCTTGCTAGTCACTCGGTTCGTTTACAGCACCAGTAACAGAACACAAAGTTACGTAATTAGCCGAGAATAATTTTATTTACCATCCTTTAAAGAGGGTGAACATTATTACATTACTTTTCCTTTGATTGGTGAAAATTGCATGGGTTCCATCACAAACTAGAGGAGGATAATTAGACCGCGTGACAGCGAGCGCAAGGAGGAGGTCTGAATTCGTCTTCTAAAAACTTGTCTTACTACTAGTAAAATCTGTTGACTTTAAGGGGTCGTTTGGATGCAGTAGAAGAAGGGGGGATAAATAATACCCCTCATTTTAGACCTGGGGCCTATCTCTTGCCCTCGTTTGGGAAGGCAACTCGCAGGGGTATTCCATAATCCGGCACCTTCGGTAAGACCGGAGAAGGGGGGATCCGCCGGTCTTATTTTCGGATACGGTTTGAGGTGTTATTAAGTTATCCTCCCTAATACCCCTGCAAATTGGACGATTTTATCCCTCCTTATCCCCTTCCCAAACCCCCAACCCGCCTGAGTTTTTGAGATGAACAGCAAAACAAAAACAGGGAGAAAAATAAGAATAGTAGATCGGAGAGAGTCAGGCCGTGACATTCACCAGGAATCGGAGAGAGGGAGTACTGTGTCGTAGCCGTTCTCTCTTCTTCTTCTTCTTCTTCTCCTCCTCCTCCTCCTGCTGCTGTCGCTGCTGCCGCCGTACTCTTTCTTTCTTTCTTTTTCTCTCTCTCTCGGCGATAACAACAAAGATAGGACCGGATAGAAAAAGAAAACAAAGATAGGACAAAGGAAAGGGCACCAATCAGTTAAATGAAAATTTTGACCCATCTCAGAAAAAGAAAAAATAACATCTAAAAAAAAACACTTTGATCAGAAAAAAAATAAAATGAACACCGTAAAGCTTTGTGTGGGGGAAAGCCGAGAAAAAATAATGTGTTCCAAATTTCAATCTGTTTGAATCGATGAAAAGATTTTAATTTTTTGATCATTTTATCTTAAATGATCATAATTAAATTTTGAGTCTAGGGCTCTCGTTAGTTAGCCCTAAGAAATATTTGGTTCTATGATTTTCTTAGGGCTAATTAATGAGAGCCTTATAGTCAAAATTTAACTATGACCCTTTAGAATAAAATGATCAGAAAAATAAAATCTTTCCACCGATTCAAACAGGTTGAAATTTGGAACACTCATCATCCACACTTAAAAACACAGAAACACTTAATTTTGATTTTATTAAACATTTTTAGAAAATGATAAAATTTCCAACTTTAAACATTATTAAGTATTTTTATTAAACATTTTCAAACAAGTATCCGGTTTAAACCCTTTCAAGATAAACTAAATTTATTTTATCCAAATAATAGGTACGTAATTTGACATTTTAAAATTTCATAATTTTTAAAAATATAACATAAATATAATAAAGCACTTAAAAAATGACATGTTAATATTTTATTTATTTTATATAATTATTATATTAGTTAAATAATTTTTGATTAATTATGTGTGAAAAAAATAAAGGTTGAATTTCATAATTACATATTGAATTTAATGAATAATCTAATTTAATACTGCGCAAGGGCAAAATAGTCATTTAATAGCTTTTTATATCATCCACCCTTCCTTATACCTCCAATTTATCCTCCATCCAAACATCGTACTATTTAATCTCCTCTTCTAATACATCGTCCAAACAACCTACTATTTAATCCCTTCATAAACATCACATCAATGTGGGCCGTCCCTTATTAATTAATACCTCCTACTATCTTATCCCCTTATTAACTAATACTCCCAATTCTTTACCCATATCCAAACGGGCCGCAAGAGCGGAACGAGAAATCTAATACTCCTTTGTGCCTTGGGCTAATTTAAAATTTAATAAAGTAAAAAACATGAATAAAAGAAAAGAATTCACTAATAATGGAAAAAATTAAAGAAACATTTATTTTTATGTTTTTTTGTGTCGTCCCCTCAAAATTATTTTTTAATTGGGATTCCTATTTTGTACTCCGTATTTTCCTCATTTCTCTTGCCGATACAAATAATTGCTCTCAAGAATTTTGTCAAAAAATTAAACCCTCTTCCAAACTCACTCCTAAAAGCTGGTTGCAGTGATTGGTTTCTACACTGGTTTCTCCTTCTTCTAAAATGGAGGATTTGCTAGGAGTACTATCGCAGCGAGGTTTAACAGTTTCAACTCTCCCTGACAAAGGCCGATGCCTCTTCTCCATCAGAGACTTCTCTCCAGGTCTCTCTCTCTCTCTCTCTCTCTCTCTGTATGTATATATGTATATCAATTTCCATAACGTTTTAGTCTGCTTTTTAACGAGATTGAAGTAGACACGTTTCATATTATGCACCTATGTAGTTTTACGCCTTTCCCAGGCACCTGTGCCCTAGATTCCCAAGTACTTTGAATTTGGAAGCGTGTGAGTTCCTCAAATGTACTTAGGAAAATGCTAAAAACAGTCTCTGGGCTGTCGTTAAGGTTGAAAGAGTATATCGAAATGCGGGAAAAGTGTTCAAAAGTGTGTGAAAGTGTACTAAAAAGTGTGAATCTTTGAATCCATTACTCCGCAATAATAAAATAATAACTTGAACTATTTTGGTAACATGATTCTAACATAAAATAGTACCTTGAACTTGGTTGGTTGAAACTCAGGTGAGAACTAATTCAGAAGCTTCCTAGTTGAGTCGGCTCGACCTAAATAGAGAAAGTTTGAAGGGAAAAATCTGCAATGCAACTGAAAACTGCTCAACTTTATCATCACATTGTTTGTAGCATTTGGACATTTGTAACCCAGCAATGCATCACAATTCACAACTACACATTCTGAAACCACTACATCCAACTATGCAACTCTGTGTGTCCTCAGTCCTCACATTACAGTGATTACTTTGTAATATTTCAACTTCTAAATTACAGGGGAGGTGATTTTAAATGAAGAACCTTTTGTGTCTGTACCGAGCAAAGCTTCTGTCGACTCAAGATGTGAGTGGTGTTTCTCAACAAGTAACCTTAAAAGGTGCTCAGCTTGTCAAGTTGTTTTGTACTGTGGGAGCACATGTCAGGTATAATAAGGTGGCAGTTATATCATGTTCGGATATATTATCATTGTCTTCCACTTTATCTCTTTCCAGTTCAGATAGGTGGGGTTTGGTACGTAGTTTCAATAAAATGTTTGCAGCTGTCACTAATTTAAATTCATCACTTTTAAGATTGTCTAGGAGAAAATTCCATCAAACTGTTGGTTTATTTGTGCTCCATGTTCCTCAACCTTTTAGAACAATTTTGTGGCGCGAGGGATTTGTTTGTTACCTATTGGATGTGCTACTCTGTAATTCTTACCTAGGACGTCATTTGTGCACAAGTAGGTGCCTGGTTGCTCATCCCTGATTAAGTAAAAGAAGTGAGTATTTGTTTTGCCACTATATGGCTGGTGGCATCTCGTAAGAGAAGATAATGCCAGAAGTTCTCAGTTGCAGAGAATATATCATATGAATGCAAAAGAACACTTTTCATCAATATTTTGACATTGATTACATTTGCTATCATTATCAGAAGTCGGATTGGAAGCTGCATCGTCTTGAATGTGGAGTTCTCTCAAAAGTGGACAAGGATAGGCTAAAATCGCTTACACCTTCTATTCAGTTGATGGTGAAACTTTACCTACGAAGGAGATTGCAAAATGAGAAGGTAAAAATCACTTATTCAGAAAGTGTAGGCAATACCGAAAGTTTCTTCTAGGTTTCAAGTTTAGCCCTTTTGTTTAAAACGCATTGCTTTCTCTTGACCAAGCCAACCAAGCCTTGTGTCCCAATCAATTGGGTTGGTACATGAATCATCTTTTTGCCTTCCACTCTGTTAAGGGCTATAGTATTGCATGGTCAAATAAATTCATCTGTCAAGACCTAGGTGTCTTGGACATTGCGGAACACAATGCCCTCGACAGAAGTCAATGGAGACAATGGATTCATGTAGCCGACCTAATTGATTGGGACTTAAGTCTCAGTTTGGTTTGGTTGATTTACTTCAACATCTCCTTTGTTTAGGTTTTCCCTTCTCCTAAGATTTACAGTAACGTAATCTCGTTACTCTTGCTTAATGTTGCATTCTACTGGTCTTTGTTGTATGACCAACCATATCGATATGTTATTTTGCTAATTATTCGTCTTTTGTCTTCTTTCTAGGGCGAGAAACAAAACAATGTTGTTGCAAAGAGCTTTTTGTGTGTGTGTGTGTGGCTATTTGGTCTTCTTACTCTAGATTTCAACTTCTTACGAGGTAGAGTATTTTGTTGCTTGATATTTGTCGGATCAGATTGCTACTACATGTCTACATGTGCTAGCTCACGTCCAGCTCTAAACTTAAAAAGCCAGGACCTTTCCTATTGACCTTGGGTGCCACACAGCGCACTGATCGTATGTTTGTATTGTACTATTCCCGATGTCAAACCAAATCTTTGGTTCCCATAACCAAGTTTACTCTGCCTCTCGTGTATATTTCTTACTTCACGAAATGTGACATGGGACATCATCCGAGTAAGATGTCAGATCAATCTCATTCATTGATCTGATATGGAGGGGTCTTGTTGAATGAATCAACCCAATGATATGGGGTTGAGCCGGATGAACATTTGACTCTTGCTGGCAACCCCCAGACTTACCCAATAGACACGGTTTGCTTGCATCCAGGGTTTTCCCAACTCATACTAGGACGTATGGAGTTGGATTCACGAGGGAACAAATCCTTTATTTCCTACCCTTACCAATGCAAAGTAACAAACCAATTATTTAAAGAACAAACTGTCGCCTTATGGTTCATTATGAAAGGGTGACCTAGATGTGGAAGCGAACGCTATATGTCCTTTTCTAATCCATTTACTATCTTAAACCAAAAAGAAAGAAACTGACACATAACTTGGTTCGTTGAATAAGAAGAATAAAATAATCATACATTCTAATTGATGCTCTAAATATGTATTAGTCAAAACATGCATCTTTATCTTTGTATGTAGAAGCCAATAACTAGGCGATTATTTGTTATAAGGTTCTTGACCATATATTCATCTCCTTCAGGATGCTGCTATTACTATATGTCACTTAAATTCCACAAGCTTTCCTGACCTTAGTTCAATCAGCACATAGTGTGATTTTATATATGATACTACCATTGTATTTTGGCATCGATACTGTGTGCAGGGAGCATTGTCTCAGCAATGCTGTATGATGATATATATGTTTGACGACTATTAAGCTAAGGAAAACTCTGTAGACACAATATGGGGCCCCTCAACCCATGTGAGTGTGTCTCCGTGTTTGACAAGGGAACATGCCGGGGACATAGCAAAAAATGTATGGGACACGCCACGTGGTGTGTCCATTAAATTTAATTTATTTTAAGGGGACACGGGAGGGACACGACGGGGGTTAAATATGCAATCTTTTAAATGTTGGGCAGTAATGACTAATGAGTATTACTCCATATGTTTTGGGTTAAAAGTGTAATATGAGGTGTATGTGTTGTATACATAATGCTTGTTTATTTATATTGATGCTTTATGCTTCTACATATAACTATGTTTTCCCTGATATAAAATTAATTTTAAATTATTTATTTGTTTTTGCCATGTCCCCTTCCGTGTCTGTGTCCATGTCCCCGTTTTTTTTAGAAATCCCTTGTCTTGTGTCTGAATCCGTGTATGTTTCCGTATCCTTAGCCATGCTACTTTGGTTTCTGTAAGTGGTTTGCGTCTCTAGCATGATTGTTGTGCTAATAATAATTGATGTTCTTTGTTTTATTGGACAACTAGTTGGCAAAAAAAGGGAATTTGATTGTACTATCTGATACTGCATACTCTAAGGCACAAGATGGATATCAGTGATTTTTTATCAGCTAAGACTTGCTGATAGTGCTGTAGAACGTAAATAACATGGGTTTAAAATTCATGGTCTGTATGTGAAAATAGGATAGCTGAATTTGAATTGGCTAATATTCAATCAGGATGTTCAACTTTATAATGGAAATCATATTCAGAAGCAGTAAATTTGTGACGCATTCTTTTTGGTTGGTGGAAAAGACATCAAAATTTCTAGAACTTCTGAATTTTTTGTTAGAATATTTCAATAAATAATACGTTAAGAATTAGGATAGGTAGACCATAAATTTGGAAATTGAGGAAAATTCGGATGTAGATAAGTTCACTGAATTGAAGGAATTCTGCCTTTAGAACCATGCTCCATCATAGGTTTTGTCGTTCTTTCAATACTTCATTTTTGTGATAGCTTTGAATCTTGTAAAAGAAAATTGATATCTTTGAATTTATATTTCATTCGTAGCTGTGCCTGTAGTAAGTTGTTTCCACAAAAGGCTAGATGCACTTAATGTATGCAACCAGATGTGTAGAATGAATACCTCTCAAATAACAACTTGTGCAACTAAATTTAAGCGACAAGATGGTTCTTATCTAACTTGTTCTCTCTGACAGATTATTCCAACTACTGCAACTGACAACTACAATCTGGTGGAAGCTTTAGTATCTCGTATCCTTATCTATGTTGGTCTTTGGGGTAGTCTGCTCATAATGTTAGTTTAAAGGTCTTAGTTGTTTTCTGTAGTCCTTTTCTTCCATCATTACGTTTTGCTGTTTTGTTAACAATTGTTTTGTGAAGATATTTCTGAGATCGATGAGAAGCAGTTGGTGTTGTATGCACAGATGGCTAACCTTGTGAACTTGATACTTGAGCTGCCTGGCATCGGTATAAAAGAGATTGCAGAAAATTTTTCCAAGGTATTCTCTTAGAAGATGGATCAAAGTCCCTAAGTACTTTTTCTTCCCTTTACTTTCTGGACAAATAGTTGGACTACTCATTCCAGAGAGAGCATAAATGATACATGAACTTTTTTGCTAAGTATAAATGATATACATGAACTTACTGCATAGTGTATACTACTAAGAATGCCCCTCAAAATTGGTGATGTTAAATTTAACCCTTCTAGTTTGCTATTGCATGGCTTAAATCAGAGTGATACAGCTTGCAGTTATGCTGTCACCTTGAGTCTATCCCGAGCATTTACGAGGATTCTTTATTTTTTCTTCCCTTAGAGGCTTAGAGTGAAGCGGGTTGGGGACTGTTGGATTGGTGGGGTTGAATTTGCATTAGATATGGTGGAAACTAGGTGGACTACATTAGCGTGAAACCAAACCAAAGCGAGCCATCAATTCTGTCCAGATCAATTGGGATTGGCTACATGAATTCGTTTTCTTCATTGAGCTCTGTCAAGGGCATGCGAGAAACCTAGATCCTTTTGAACTACCGCCGCTAAAGTTAATTTTAGTCTACCCCTCCCCTTACTACTACCATTTACTGGAACCATATCACTCCTCCTAACTACCGCATCAACCGATCTATGATAGACATGTCCAAACCACATTACTCCATTTTCTCTCATCTTATCTTCTATCGGTGAAACCGCTAGAAGTGTTAATACGGAACTAGAAATTTGGAGGGAAGCATTAGAGTCAAAGGGTTTTCGAATAAGTAGAAGTAAAACTGAGTGTATGTTGTTGAAATTTAGTGGTACCAGCAGTGTGCACGAAGAAAGAGTGATGATCCAAGGCCAGGAAATACCTAAGAGTGATCATTTTAGGTACTTAGGTTCAATCATTAGTAGAGATGGAGAGATTGCCGATGATGTGACCCATAGGATCCAAGTGGGGTGGCTCAAGTGGAGGAGCGCTACTGGTGTACTGTGTGACAAGAGGGTACCCATAAAATTGAAGAGAAATGAGAATGTTGAGGTGGATGTGTGGTAAGACTAGAAGAGACAGGATTAGAAATGAATGGTAGGTGTAGCCCCCATAGAAGAGAAGTTAAGGAAAAATAGGCTAAGGTGGTTTGGACATGTTTTCTGTAGACCAGGATATGCAGTAGTTAAGAGAGCAGATAGTATAGTTTTGGGTAGCAATGTTACGGGGAGGGGTAGACCTAAATTGACATTAGATGCTGTGGTGCGCAGCGATATGAGTATAGTAGGTTTGTGTGAACAAGTGGCCCTTGACAGAGCTCAATGGAGGAAAAGGATTCATGTAGCCGACCCCAAGTGATTGGGACTTAAGGCTCGGTTTGGTTTGGTTTATCTTCTATCAGTGCCACGGTGTTACCCCTACCAATCCATGAAGGTTAACGATTCTAATTCTATCTCACAAAGTCTTACCACATATCCATCTCAACATTCCCATTGTAGCTACTCTCATCTTTTTCACATGTTATTTCTTACTAGCCCAACACTCCGCACCATATACCTATGGCTCATCTTATAAAAAAAACATGAAAACTACATCTAAATTATTGAACTTAAATGTGATTTCCTGTTTGCTATTTTGTTGTTCCTTTTTATGGAAACCCATATTCTATTTATTAATTATCACACAGAGGTAACGTGTCTTTATTTGGATTGTCTCTACCTTAGATATGGGTGAATTCTCATCTGACCTCTCCTCAGCTACCTGCAGCTTGCATGCAATGCCCATACCATTTGTGACAGTGAACTGAGGCCCCTCGGAACAGGACTGTATCCTGTTATTTCAATCATTAATCACAGGTCAGTTCCTTGCTTTGCTTTTGCATCCCTTACTGTTAACTCTGCTAAATGGTTTTGGTGCTGTAGTTGCTTGCCAAATGCTGTCCTGGTATTTGAGGGAAGGCTTGCAGTAGTTCGTGCTGTGCAACATATTCCCAAAGGAACTGAGGTAATATTTTTATTTCTCAGCTATATTGGTTGCTTTCTAAATAAGAGAGAGTAGATAATTGATGAAAGAAAATACACCCTGTTCATGTCTTACTAACAACTTACCCCATTCATGTCTTACTAACAACTTTGAGCTCTTGTTCATTAGCAAACATTTTCTTCTTCTTCTAAATGTGAAAAGAAAATGTGCAACTGATACGGAAGGAGTTTCTTGCCAATTTACCTGTTGAGTTCCTTCTGGATTCTGGTTTAACATATCCTGATCGATTGCATCAATCATTTGGATTTGTCTCTTGTCTTTGTTTCCCCAATAAATACTGTAGCAGTTTGTTAGCTTTAATGAACATGGGTAAAACCCTTTTTTTGACATACTTGGAAGTAACACAATAGATATTGTGAGTACGTAATGCAGGGAAAACTTTTTCAATATTCTTTGATATTTAAGGGATATTGTCAGTCATGAATGACATCATGCTTCTTATTTATACCATCTAACTGGGTATCACATCTTACTTGGACTGTTGTGACCTTCCTATCCTTGTGTACTTGGTCTTGAGCTTCCTGAAATAATTAAGGTAGGGGCTTACTATTCCATGGTTTCTAACTTGTACATTTGATGAATTACTTACTTTTGCACCACATAAAAAATTAAGAATACTCAAGCCATAGTTAAAGTGTTAGTTGTGACTTGGCCAGATTTTTCACATTAGCAATATACTGCATGCAACTTCAAAGTGAGGTTTGATTTATTAGCACTCTTTTATTGCTTCCTATCTCTATTTGAAGGTATCGATAAGCTACATAGAAACAGCTGGAAGCACTATGACTCGTCAGAAGGCTCTAAAAGAACAGTACTTTTTCTCTTGCTCATGTCCTCGCTGTGCAAAATTGGTACTTTCCGTATGGATTCAAGAGTGTTGGGGCATGTAGGCTATAGAACAGAAGCATTTTTCGTTGAGATTTCCACTAACTTAGCCACTTTTATGCCAAAGGGCCAGTGTGATGATATTCAAGAAAGTGCAATTTTGGAAGGTTACAGATGCAAGGATGCTGAATGCAGTGGTTTTTTGATTCATGATTCTGGTATGATATTTGGAGAATTTTGTCTGTACCTTGTGAGTTTATGTTTCTGTTCAATCATTTCTCTTTGGATATGCACAGGTGATAAAGGATTCATATGCCAACACTGCGGACTTGTTAGGGGCAAAGAAGAAATAAAGAAGATAGCTTCTGAAGCAAAGTTATTGTCAGAAAAAGCTTCCAAATTGCCTTCCTCTGGGTGTATCCTCTGATTCTTTTATTGATAATTTTTAGTTTCTAATGGCAACATGATATGTTAGTGCTTGAAAACATTTAACTAATCTCTTCCCTGGAAGTTCATATTTTTATCCAATCAAAGTAAACTTTATTCTTGTTGAAATGGATTCTAATTGAGGGGGAACATTACCAAATTCTGTCTGGAAAGTTGTCTTTAAGGCAGTTCAGATAACACAGAAGCCTATGTTACATACAAGATGATCGAGGAACTACAATTGAAGCTGTGCCATCCATTTTCAATTGATCTGATGCGAACTCGGGAAACCCTTTTGAAGGTCTATGATTCGCCCTTTCATTTAATAGATTTGAGACATTTTTTTCCAAGTACTTCCGATTGCGAAACCTGTACCTTTTTGGGTCTCTATGTCGAGTATAAAATTATGTTTGGTGAACCTATTTTTTCTAGTCTTGGGGAGTAGCCCGCCTTATTAAGGGGGCATGTCTCTTTATTGTAGGGATATCTGACCTTTACTTGTAAGAATGAGATTACTTGGGAATGGAGTCCATACTCTTGTCAGAATGTGCTGTTAAGTTGTCAGTGACCATCTAAAAGCTTTTGTTATTAGGGGGAGTAGGAACACGCCTCCTCACTTGTGGCTAGACTCTCCACCATAAGCGGGCCAAATATATCCAAAATTTGTAATTACCGGGTTGGTGGTGAGGTCTGAATATTGGATCTTTTGCCTGCTTTGGTTAGTTTACCTAAAAGGTTAAGCTATTAGAGGGAGGAGTAACTCTCTAAGTTACTTTCTCAACACAAGCAATGTGTGTGTTATTGTCCAGTGAACTTTTTCAGCATAAACAGTTAATTGTTTATGAACTTTCAGTATGAACTGTTTATAGTTTCTTATGACACTCCTATGGTCTCTGCTTCACTTCTAAATGCTATTGTACTTGAGTTTTTTTTTATGAACGTCGTCTATGAAAATCTCTTTCAGATGTTGATGGAGCTGCAAGATTGGAAGGAAGCACTTGCATATTGCAGATCAACTATTCCAGTTTACCAGAGTAAATTATCTTTCACCTTAATTCCTCAGTGGGAGATTATCGAAGCTCTGTTACTCTTATGCCCAGCTGCTAGTTTGTTCTGCATGTTAAATAACCCATGAGGAATAAAGAAAACAGGAATAACAACAAAAAAACGAAAAATAAGACACCAACAAAGGCTTCAGAACAACTGTTCCTTCTGCTATTTGAATAGAGTACATTGTTGGGGAATTAAGGTTAGTAGTTGTTGTGGTCTGAAGTTCCACTCTCGGGATGTCATTTGGTTGGTTATAGATGTGGATACGTGTGGTTTAATGAATGAGAGATCAGGTGTATATTTTTAAGGCAATGAATTAAGATAGCCTGTCTTTGCGTTTGGGGAATCTGCGTGTCGTAATTGAGGGCCTTCTCCATAGGTTTTCCCGTGTTTCGATTAACAACAAACAATGTTGCAAGAGAAAGGGGCAAAAAAAAGAACAAATCAAAAGTGTTCCTATAAATGACTTCTGAAATCCTTGTGTGCATTCACTATTCTACTGTCTAGCCTGTTTGATCTAGCACTAGCAAAGTTTCTTCATTTGAATACAGAGTGGGCAGGAACTGACACTTGTTTAGTGGAAGTAACAAAGTGGATATGAATTATGAGCAGAATTGCAAAGCAAAAAGCATGAAATATCGACACCCATAAGTATTCATTATGAGCCAAATTGCCTAAGAATCAGTATTGCTGTAAAGTAAAATTACTTGTGATTATATTTTGAAATGCAAATGTGCTGTGGCAATAATATAAACTTTCTGCTTCAATACAGGAGCTTATCCAGGGTTCCATCCTTTGCTTGGACTGCAATATTATACTTGTGGGAAACTTGAGTGGTTTGAATTTGCTCTTTTCTTTGTTTATTTCTGTCTTCTAAGAACGGATCTGTATGTTTCTCCATTTACCAATAACTTCCTAAAATTGTTTAGTATGTCCACTAGATCACAATGCCCTAATCTTTGGACGGACTTCGTTCCTCGTAATAGAGATTATGAACATAATCATGAAAATCATTTTTACTACCATCTAAGAGTTATACATATGAAACTATATCTGCTATGGATAAAGAGACTACATAAAGTGAATCATCGTTAGAAGATTTCAGCCACGCATGGATAAAGGACTGCATAAAGTGTGTATATGCAGCTATACTTCTGATTCTACCGGTACTTAGAATCAAGATTGGGTAAAGTTTGGTTGTTAAACTACTGAAATTGTCTTAGACCGGATGATACTCACATATAATGGTTCAGTGACGTGTTTTACCACAAGAATAATCCTGATAGAAGATGAGTAGACTTACAAGGGAAGTCAACCTAAATGTTATTTGATAAGACTTGGCCTCCCTTTGAAATTACTTGAGGTCTCAAGCAGGGCCAAAGTGCGAGTTCAGCGTTACATACCCCAATGTTGAAGACTCAGATGATAGCTAGTGTCCTGTAAGTTTACAAATTGAGTGCAAAGAAGTTAAATTAAGGATTTATCATGTTTACAAGCATACACTATTACTTGAGATTCAACAACAACCATAACAAAATCCATCTAGTCCCCAATCATGGGGGGTATGGGTAGGCGAGAAACTTTTTTGTATACCGGGGATACCAACGCCTTGGTATCCCCTTCGGTCCATTTTTTATTATTCGACCATTTTCCGATCACACTTGGATGATCAACTCCGTTCATTTTGTAGAGTTTGACGAGAACCATAATCGTACCAAAATTCGTGTTCATCGGACTTTAATAGATACATGATCTGTACACGTGAAAATTGAAGGAAAAACAAAACTGGGTTCTGATTCAGTGTGGTTTTGGATTCAATTTTGGTTTTCTTCAAATTTCATGTGTGCCGATCATATATCTACAAAAATCTGATGAGCACAATTTTTGGTATGTTTAAGGTTCTCGCCAAACTCTACAAAATGAATGAAATCGATCATCCAAGTGTGATAAAAAAATGGCCAAAAAATAAAAAATGGACCGAAGGGGATACCAAAGGCGTGTATCCCCAGTATACAAAAAAGTTTCTCTGGGCAGGGGAGGATTGGAGCAGTGAAAAACTTGTGAATTCAGACTAGTATAGATACTCGAAAAATAATTATTGAGGCTACAGTGCGATCTTCTGGACAAAATCTCTTTTCATTTTATTTCTTAAATTCACGAAAGACTGAGATTTTAGTTCGTACAGGTTACTTGGGGAAACGGACAACGCAATTAAGTCACTCTCCAAAGCAATGGACATATTGCGGATCACTCATGGAATGAATACGGCTTTCATGAAGGAACTCTCATTCAAGTTGGAAGAAGCACATGCTGAAGCTTCTTACAAGCTCTCATCCAAGAACAACTCGTCTTAAATTTGCTTCCGATTTGATTTATGAGGAGAAAGTAAAGAAACTGCATTTGAGATTGTCCAAAAACTTATACAGAATGATGTGGCTGAGTTGTGGATCCATCACCTTAAGCTGCCATGTCATTACATGAATGTCACTGCCATGCATTAGAAGATTATGCATAAAAATTTTGGCAGGAGGTTTTTTCCCTTGGGAACTTGGTTGAGATGGCCATTCTCCTGATGGGCTCCTTCCGTCTAAGAGCAGATATTCGATTTCCAATTTTTTCACTCCTGTGTTTGTAGCATACGCATTACTCGTATTTTGCGTAGAGTTGGTTTGTAGACGTCTGGAAGATGACCTCTTGTATAGTTTTCTGTGTAAGAGCTCTCTCTCTCTCTCTCTCTCTCTCTCTCTCTCTCTCTCATGCGTGTTAGTATATTATCCAATGTTTCAGACCATCTGAGAAGAACAGCAATCGGAACGTTCCAGAGGATTTTTCAACTTTCGCCAGTGATCTGAAGACAAACTACTAGTCAAATGCGGACCTTTAGATTCAAAATTTGTGCCAATAGTCTTGTGCATAGGGATGTTTTTAAGGTTGATCCCCTGACACGAAACATATTTAAGCAAATTTTAATGTCTAAATCCAAACTACCTTCCGGGCAACGCATGCATTTTTACATAGGAAGCTCAAAAGCCTGGTTATTTTTTTTTCGCCAATGCACTAAATGAAGCCATATTCTTTCAGATAGCTTACATTGACTGACTACATTGTGAAACAAAGATTACAAATCAGATGAGCGCGGCTACATGCCTGCAAAAACTAGATTGGAAAACAGAAACACCCAACATATAGCAGACCAAACCCCAAAAAGACTCAACCCACATAGAAGACATGACATGAGACCACTGACGCAATCCACCCCCAAAGAGCAGTCAACAAATAAACACAAAAGATTGTTGGATGATCTATGGTGTCCCGGGTTATTTTGGGGACATCGTAATTTTTGGCATAATTTTACCATTAGGAGTATAACTAAAATCAATTACAAGCATAACAGAACCCACACAAGACATAATCAAGGAATATCCAAAAAACCAATCAAGGTATGCCTTGCTATGGTTTTGGTATATTTGTAATAGATTTTGGTTATACTCATAATGGTTTTATTATGCCAAAAGTTACGATGTCCCCAAAATGACCGGGGACACCGAAGTCATTCCCAAAATTGTTTACCAAAAAAAAAAAAAACACAAAAAGATACAAGTATCATCCATGTACGATATGCACCCGTATAACTAAACCACTGGAGAGGCGTAACATAGGCATAACATTTTACCAATAGGCATAACATAGGCGTAACCAAAACCATTGAGGGTCGTAACATTTACAAAATAAGTGCATATTGTATGCACCTTAACCATTGAGAGACATAACCTTAACCATTGAGAGACATGACCTTAACCATTTGAGATGGTATAACCTTAACCATTGAGAGGCGTAACAAATTTAGTTATACGAAGTGTGTATTGGAGTTTTTCCTGGGACTTGAACTCAGGTTACCACTAGGGAGGCCCTAAACCCCAAACCTGCTCCCTATGAGACTCGAACTCAGATCGCCACTAGGGAAAGAAATGAGACAACATACTTGACCTATTCCCTATGGGCCTCGAATTCAGGTCATCACTAGGGAGAGAATGAGACAACAGACTTGACAAACTTGGTTTCTCATTCGATCTTAGTATTTCAATACATGAAGGCCCGGTTTGATAAACGGATTAGAGGTTGGGATTGGATTGCTAAGGTGATGGTATTAGTAATATTTTGTTTGGTTTCCAAAATTGGTCTGAATTGGTAGTCCTATGGGATGAACAATCCGGCCCTTAGGGGGTATTAGCAATACCCCTAGGCCCCGTTTGATAACGGATTTGGGAGTTGGGATTGGAGTAATAATCCCATGAGATTATTAATACTTTATTTGGTAACAAAAAAAGGTTCGGACTATTAGTCCGTTGGGATGCCGAATCCGGGGATTAGGGGGTATTAGCAATACCCCGTGGGACTTGGTATTCGTAGTTCGATCCCAACCCATTCTCATTACTAATCCCTTTTCATTACCAATTTCTTCTATCAATCCAATCCTATCATTTAATCCCATTTCAAACAAACATGATATTATCTAATCTCATCCCAAACAAACATACTCATTATCAATCCTTTCTCATTAATAATCCCATCTCATTTTCAATCCCAATCCTAATCCCATCTCCTTACGAATCTCATCTATTTATCCCTGTTATCAAACGGGGCCCTAGGGACGTGGTATTGGTAGTCCAATCCCAACTCCTTCTCATTACCAATTTTTTCTATCAATCCAATCACATCTCAAACAAACATGATATTAATAATTTCATCATCTAATCACATTCCAAACAAACATACTCATTATCAATTCATTCTCATTAACAATCCATTCTCATTACCAATCCTAATTCTAATCCCACCTCCTGACGAATCTCATTCATCTATCATTGTTATCAAATGGGGCCGAAGTAATTACGTTTTGATGTTTGGGCTAATTCAACAATTTTATCCAAGGCAAAGTCCACTTTCACCTCTTATGGTTATCGCCATGTGTGGATACCGCCATGTGCGGATACCTCCCTCATGATTCAAAACTGACCACATAACCTACATGTGGTTTTGAAAATGTGCGGATAGACCCCCTGCCGTCATGTTTTCCTTATATATTAACGGATGTGTATCTCATACATCTCTAGAATTTAATCTGAGTCGTTCATAATATATTAAATAAAGAATAAAGTATCTCTGTAAAAAAATCATCTCGATCAAGTATCAATAACCTAGTGATCTAATATTTAGTAAATTCAAATTTGAAATTTTAGTTTCATAACAAAATTAATTCGACTATGAGCTTTTCATTTTTTGATTGACCTAAATTTTGGCATAGATGTAGTACTCATCAAAATTTACAATATTAACGGTTTGGATTCAATTTTTGGCATAGGGGATGGTGTTGTTAGATTTAAAAAAGAAGAAGAATCAAGGGATATGATGAGGGTATATCAGTCTTTTAATGTTATGTCCGTTAATATGGATGAAAAACATGATGGTAGGGGGTTTATCCGCACATTTTCAAAACCACAAGTAGGTTATGTGGTCAGTTTTAAACCATGAGGGAGTTATCCGTATATGGCGATAACCACAAGGGGTCAAAGTGGACTTTACCCTAACATTTACTTTGAAAGTTTATTTTTTGGATCTTGGCCTTTATCAAGCCTTGAATCCTGGACCTTGGAGTTATGAGAAGTAACGTTTACTTTGAAAGTTTATTAGAGTCAATATTATATCTACTTTTTTTTATGGATGAAGGCATGAAGCTATGAATCTAACACTATTGGGAGGGTGGGAAGATCATATTTCTGCACCAAGTTTGAAAAAGTGACTCCGAGTTAAATATGTCATCAGATATTACATTTCTAACATAGAAATCATAAAAAATATAGCATCACATTCTCGTTCTTTCTCCACAGTCATAGAAACTGAGGCTCTGTTTGGAACCTGAAGAAAGGAAAGGAAAGGAAAAGAAAATAAAGTGGGAGGAAAACGAGTGGAAAATAGGAAGGAAAACTTACTATTCACAAAACTGAAAATTGTTATTTTCTTTTCACTTTCTCTCTAACCAAACAATTGGAGAGAAAATTTTGTTATTTTCCTTTCTTTTCCTTTCTTTTGCCTAGGTTCCAAACAGAGCCTGAGCCTTAAGCTGTATTTTAAACTCTACAAACCCAACATTCAAGCATCTAAAGGCAGAAAAAGCTTACTTTTGGGAAAACAAAACACGAAACACAGAAACCCAAACCATGGAGCGCAGGCAAAGTGTGTTTTAGCAACACACTTTTCAAATCCAAAGTCTCATTTGGACGATAACGATTGCTTTTGAACGAATTCCCTCACCTCTGCGATTAACAGAGAAGACTCTGGCAATTCAGGAAACACATAGAAAGCATGGATTGCATTTGGGTATTCAACCAAATACGCCTCTTTCCCAGCTTTAGTCAGCCACTCATAAAACCTCTTCTGCCAGTCCTGCAACGGATCGAAACCACCAACCACCACCATCGCCGCCGGATATTTCTCCACCCCGGAAACATCTCCCCCGGAGAAAACATGGGCAGCCTCGTGGTTTCGGTCTGAACCCAGGGGCAAAAAAGCCCTCCACATCCAGTCAGAACGCTCTAACTTCACAGATGGGACGTTGGTCAGCCGGAGCTCCGACTCCGTGCGCTCTTCCCCACCGAAGAACGCCTGGATCGCAATCAATCCGGCGATCTTCAATTTCTCGAACTCGCGGTGGTTCGTGGCGACTCTGAGCGTTACATGGTGGGCGATATTTCCGCCGGCGCTGTCTCCGGCTAAGAAGCAGCGGCTGAGGTCCGCGTACTGGGGCAAGTGATGGCCGTCATCGTTGAGAAACTTCAACGTGTCAAAGCCGTCGTCGAATTGGGAAGGGAAGCGGTGCTCAGGGGCGAGGCGGTAGTTGACGGAGATGACGATGGCCTGGAGTTCGGAGGCGAGGCGGCGGCAGAAGTCGTCGTAGGGTTTCGTGTCCGCAGAAAAGAAAGCAAATCCGCCGCCGTGGAAGTAAACGATGACAGGGAGCTTGGTGTCACTCTCGGCCGGGGTAATAGAGTAGAGGCGGAACCAGAGATTACGAGAGGGGTCGACGGTGATATCAGATGAAGTGACGCCGTTGATGGGTTTGGCAGAGGGAGGGGCTTTGAGGTCCAGGAAGTTCATAAGGCCGCGATTGACGGTGCCGTTAGAGCGACACGAGCAGTCGACGGCGAAAGTGTGGCCGGCGAGTACGAGTCTGGTTTTCCATGGAAGAGGTGGTGTTGCTGCCCTAGTAGTACGATCTCCTCCAGCCATTGATCTCTCTCTCTCTCTCTCTCTCTCGTACGGAATCAGATACCGATAACTAACATATAAAAGGAGGAGGGAAAGTTGACAAAATGAGAAGCGTACTGCCCAGGAAGGAAACCATTCAAAAATCAACTCTTGAGATTTGAGATAGAGACGGTCTTATTTTCATGTGCCTTAGTCAAGGCATAAATATCTTTTAACACGTTATCCCTGATGTCACCTTTCTACTTCTCCCTCCATCCCAATGCCCGTGCCTGAAGGCACGGTTCGAAATCGG
>BPLS01000201.1:562328-636272 GCA_019656275.1 Rhododendron kiyosumense | reverse complement strand
AGAGAGAGAGAGAGAGAGAGAGAGAGAGAGAGAGAGAGAGAGAGAGAATGTGGAGGTGGGGTAAAAGGAAGAAATGGAGGGGCGCCCGTGTCAGGGGGTTCTGACACGGAGCGATTAACAGCTCTCCAATAAAAAGAGCTCTCCAATAAAAAGGACAAAGAAAAGTTTGACAAAAAGAGAACTACCACCAAAGAATCATTCAAAAATCAACTCTTCAGATTTGAGATAGAAATATCTTATTAATATGTCCGCAATCAGAGCGCAAAATGCGAAACAATGTTAATTAAAGTAACAATATCCAAAATGTGTCTTCTTCCAAGGCACATTTTATTTACTACTCTATTGCTAATATCACTTTTTCCTATACAATCAGAGGTGTTCCGGTTTTCTTCGAAAATGAATTTTTTTAAAAAGAAGGTAATTTTAAGTTTAAAAATTATATATTTACGTAAATAATTTTTCTACCAATATGGATCTTGTTTGATAGATCTCATTAAGATCTTTTAAACGGTGCAAAAAAAATTGAAAAAATATTTTTTACTTTCATTATATTTGAGTTTGAAATTACATTCGTTTGAAAAAAAAGTACTTTTTTTTTAAAGTGGAACACCTCATTCTCTCTCCACACTTATTTACATATCCACACTCACAATAGGGGTGGAGCCCACACATACTACACACCAATATGTGTGGGACCCACTCCTATTGTGAATGTGGGTGTGTAAGTGGCTGTGTAAATGAGTGTGGTGTTAGAATTTTCGTTTTCTATAACCAGTCTTGTTAAACACGATAAATACATATTTTAAAAGTGATTTACTTATGTATCCCTTCAACTTTATGCGAAAGTTCAGTTTGGTCCTTCAAGTTCCAATTTCAACCAAAAAAAAAACCTTCAACTTGCAAATTTGTTCCAACGTCATCCATCCGTTGGGTGCCATTACTAATTTGGACAGAAAATGGGCATGTGCCCAGCGTTTGACAGTTTTTTAGGTGTACAATAGACCATTCACCTCTTCTTTCTTCTTCTTCTCCTCCTTTCTCTCTCTCCAACACTTGGCGGTGCTTCGAACGATAATGGGCAAACATAATCGACGGCGACGAAGCAGGGAAACAGGTCAACAACGAGGCACAGATCAACGATGACGGCAAGGCTGAGAACAATGGCTATGATGGAGGCTCAGATCGGCGGCGGTGCAGCGGTCCAGAGTAGTGTATAATAGAAGTCAGGCTTTACTAGAATTCGAGCCAGAACAACGAAACAAAAAATCGTAAACAGAACGGCTGTCGACGGTGACAATGGATCTGATGATATCGCGAAGGGGTACGGTGGTGGTGGAGGTGGTGGGGTGGCTTTGTCTGCGTCTAGAGAAAGAGAGGAAAAAAGGTGAGGGAGTCTTTTTTCTATTGTATGTTGGAGTATTATTTGGCATCTTGAACCCTGTGGCTGTATGTTAATTGAACCAATCTAGAAATCTAATTTTGCAGCTTCAAAACCATCACCCACTGCTTCCGTAGAACTCAACAACATTTATATTGGCAGCCCGTTTGCTATGTTGTGAGTGTGAAATATGTAGGTAAAAACAGGGAAACACAATAAATATTAAAAATTGAGTTCTCTTTTAGCAATTTTTTTTTATACCAAAACTAGAGAGTTTTTCTGGAATTGTTTGGCGAGAAAATACCCAATTCAAATACTTGGGCCAAATTTCAATTGTTCTTTGTGAGAGTTTACTGGAATTGCTTAATCAATTGGTTTGATGGGATGGGGTTTGTGTCTTTGTGAAAGAGAGAGAGAGTTAAATTATTTATTTTGCTAATTTTTCTTCTAGGTTGAGAGAGAGAGAGAGAGAGAGAGAGAGAGAAGAAGAAGGAGAAGAAGAAAGAGGGGAATCGGCAAATATGCCCTTGGGGAGAGCACATGTGCTGGGCACATGCCCATTTTCCGTCCAAATTAGTAACAACATCCAACGGATGGATGACATTGGAACAAATTTGCTAAATAAAGGTTTTATTTGTTAAAATTGGAACTTGAAGGACCAAACTGAACTTTTGCGTAAAGTCGAAAGGATATATAAGTAAATCGCTATGTTTTTAATGCACAAAGTTAATTATTCTTATATTATGAGTTTTGACTCCACTGTCTAATAGGCAAGAAAATGTATTACTACTACCCATTACTAACATTTTATCTGTGCAATTTCAGCGCACCGACTAATTCTTAGGGGGCCAATCGCACCGGATGCCCCATTAAGCGCTAACTCTTTAACATCTTAGACACGCACAAAAGCTAAGCCGGTCAACACCTGATGAAACTTCAATGCACGGCAGACTGAAAACCTCTCACTAATATATATGTTCGTAAGTTCAGCATTCACAGCGATTGCACCATATTTGACCATATATATAATCCCGTCAACCGCAGAAGAGTGGGCAAAACTAAGTACGACGGATTATAAACTTATAAGCATTACTGATTTCAGTTTGAAGTACCTCGAGAACACATATTATAGCATCATAATGTGGAGGGTGATTACACCAAAGTCTCTTCGTCAAGAAACATATCCGCCCAAGCACCAACCCTATCACGGGGAATCAGCCGCAGTTCTGAGCCATGTTTAAGGAAGACATTGCCTGAAACAGCCAATTATATTTACAAGAGTTCAAGAGTCGCATTTTAAATAACAAAAAATACACACACAATTCCTGTGCTCAGCATTGCAAGGGCAATTTATGTAACATCATTATTCCTCAACATCTTGAAGCAGCTCACGTACATTTGCATTCGCTCATTTTCAACAGAGCAATACGGTAATATAAGTTCCTTTGCAACAAGTGGCATTTAAGAACGTTGTTTTTAGTTTATAACATTAGCAATTTAGCATATTTTGTCAATAACATGAATAAGCACAAATAGTGAAGTCTGTTGCACGACAAAACTGAAAGCGTTAGCAGAATTAAAAGCAACAGTGAACCTAAGACATAATTCTGCATAACAACTAGCTTTAAGAAAACCCAAAAATGGAAAGCACACTCAAATGGATACATCCAATATCAGGACTGGAGTAATTCTACCAAGGCTGTTCAGTTGCTATGAGAGATCTGAGTCTACTTGCTGCGGATGCTACAATGTTCAAAGCAAGTCCAAAAGATTTAGATTCAAGCTTCGTAGTGTCATTTCCGTTAGTTTCAAAGAAAATTGGATTTTAGTCATAGACAAATGAAGAGAAGGGATACTAAATTCATCCAAAAGCAGATAGAAGTTTTTCTCAACTTCAATAACATTTTCATTGAAAAATAACCAAAAAACTAATGGCTCAATGTTGTCCTTAATTTTCATCTAAGATAATCTTTAGGTTCCTTAACTCAGCTTTGCACCAGAGAATGAAAAACTAACAAATGACAACCCCCGAGATTTTGGACAAAGTACTTAAATCACTTCCTTTCATCGTCATATCCTCCTTTTCCCCTCTCCCCCAACTCCTTTACAATTTTTTTTAAAGGCTAAAAATACCCCATTTGCACTAATTACAACTACTTTTTAAGAATTACGAAGAAAACAAAATACTCCAACTGCCATAAAGTTGAAACATTTTGCAGAAAAGGATACAGAGATTCAAAATGAATAAAAAGATGCAACTCTACATCCATAACTAACGGCCAGTTCATATCACAACTAACGGAGCAAATAATTTGTCAGGCAGGAGACATAAAAAAAGGGCTACACTGTAACTAAGTGAGATTCAAATGTAGCCACATTTTCTAACTACAAAGATTCCAAAAAGACCCTTTAGACCCCCACAATACGGATCAAGCTGATATAATCAGTATTCCAAATTCTTATTACTAGATATATATCATCAATGTCAAAAGAAATGCAAATTAGCAAATATGTGCCATCAGAATGGGACACATCGCATTCAAATGTAGTTCAATTCCAGGCATTAGCAAAAAATAACAGGATTCGAAAAGGCAAAATGGGACCGAATAAAGCAAGATACGAAGAGAAGAGATGGCATACCGGCACTTTGCTGAGGGTTAATTCCTACGCCATCTGCATAGAAAATAAATAAACAAGTTAAAAAGGCATTGAACTAAAGTGGGGATAGCAGTAGTTAGAATCACAATATAAGCACAACAAAATCTATCAAACCGTAATGTCTCTTGTCTGAAAACCGAGGTCACAAGATCACATCACAAACTCAAAGTTGCCTGGACCCAAAAGCAACACCGGTGGTGTAGCTTTGAACAAGCCAACACAGCAAAAAGCCATACATCGACATTTAATGAAAAGCAACTACTCTTTCAAAACTCTTCGGAAGTCTGTATGCTAAAAGTTGGGGGTTGTCAACCAAAACTGCCTTTCATCTTCCTTTATTCATAGTTTATTCAGTTGCAATAAGAAATTTTCAGCATAGCTCATAACCTAAACAGCTGAAAATGCAGATGCAAGCTGGCACAACTGCGGCCCTGCGGGTGATTACCTCAATGTGATCACCCTCTGTGTTTCCGAACTAGTTCTACCTTGGAAATCACAACTATAATTTCTGATATCAAGACAGTGGTTGCGTTCCCTGAGCTCAGTTTCTGTTGGATCCCAAGAACAACTAATCGTGCAGCCCACTGGATGTTGAATACCCGCTTTGGTGTCCTTCCCCAAATTGGGTTTCTAACTTTACAGAGTCTTTTTTCTATTTTTTCTTATGATTGTCATGGCTTCTTATGTTAGTTATTTCAATGGATTTCCGGAGTTCAAAAAGAAAGGCACAATAGCCAAATATGGTAAATAGCATAGTCAAGTATTTATTAGAAAACCAAATCACACTGGCAACTGATAAACCCAAAAGGTCCTACATCTCTCCAAATGGAAGAAGAAAATTTGAGAAACTGTCAATCCATCTGTGCCGCAAAGGAAAATTTGAGGAATTGTGATGCAGCCAAATTCTAGAGATTTGATTTATAGTCTAGTTATACTAATTTTGAACTTGCTGCAATGTAATTCTTGCAAAATCTCTACTAAAACTCTCAAGTGTGCTTGGTCTCGTCAAACCAAATTAGGCACTTGGGACTTTTGAACCCAATGGCTCAGTGAAAAAAGGAAAGAAACTTACCATCAAAGTTTAGCCATAGGTAGTTTGTCAAAGTTTAGCTACAGATAGTCTGTAACAGCTTAGCTATAGGTACTCTGTGATTCTGTGAAGATTAGAGGTTCAAGTAACTACAATTATTATCTTCAAAAAAAAAAAGTAACTACAATTATTAACAAGAATATTCCAAATAACTCCTCATAATCATTTTAAATCCATCTGATTGAAGTTCCCAAACTCAATGTTCAAATCCATACCAACACCATCAAACCTAAATTTAAGCTTCTTCTCATTTGAGTAATAACGAAAAAACCATTCGTTTGGAACCGAAATCTGTCTAAAAGGAAGCCCTGTATGAATAAACGAGTTTAAATAAAGCTCAGGAATCCTTCAACAAGCAAAAATCTAGAATTAATTGGCTCAAACTTGGGGACCAAAATACTGGTTTCTTTCACAGGAAGATGGTTGCTCATAGAATGAGGAATAAAATCCTCTCTATCAATAATGACCTAGGTAATAGGGTTGAAGATACTAAGAGAGTAAAGGAATGCATAATTAAATTCCATGAAAAGACGTTTGGGAACCAAGTTTGCGGTGAAAAAAGAGGCTGGGGGCATCATGAGGAACTTGATCAAAGCTAGAGTTCCCACTAATCAACAGGACTCCCAATAAACCTGTGACTGGTGAGGAAATTAAAGCTGCTATGTTCTCTATGAGGATGAGGAAGCTTCTCAAAGCTTAAGCCCAGTGGACAACCTCTAATAAAGTACCAGGTTGGTGATGGTTCCAAAACCTAATGGTTGGACAATTGACATCCAATTGGTCCTCTCTACAAAATCTTTGGTGACAATGCTGTTAGACTCTAGGTAGCTCTCTACTTGTCAAAGTATCTTCTAATATCATTTGCAATGTTGAGTGGATTGGCCAAGGGAAGGAAACAGTTCCATTATGCAAAACACGGATCCCACGCCCCCGTCTTTGAAACCCGATAATGGATGTTTCTAAGCCAAAATAACCTGGCAGTGTATTTGTCTTTTAAAGGACAAGGTTTCTTGGCACTTAGTGGTTTGGTGCAAGAAGAATATCCCTAGATAGTCTACAAAGGCTAAAATTTATGCATGGGTGATGCAGGTGGATCCCCAATGCACCGTATGTTGTCAAGCTATGGAGTCTCATGTTCAGTTGTTTTTTGCTTGTCCCTATGCAATGATATAGAATAAATTCTAGAAAGATTGTATGCGAATAAAGCCCCTTCTACATGGTCAAAGGAACCGCAGTGCTACTCTGAAGAAGGGAAAGATTGTGTGTGATAAAGCCCCTTCTACATAGTCAAAGGAACCGCAGTGCTACTCTGAAGAAGGGAAAGATTGTATGCAAATAAAGCCCCTTCGACATGGTCAAAGGAACTGCAGCATGCTACTCAGATTATGAAGAAGGATCGTTTTGAATTTACTCTAAACAAGCTAGCTATGGCGGGTGTCGTATATCAAATTTGGAGGCAGGGAAATGCCAGAATTTACAACAGCAACTCTATGGAAACAAATGATGTTTCACAAACTATTGTAATGGCTGCAAGGGAAAAAGTTTGCTCCTCAGGCGCAGCGGTGAATAATCCAGTAAACTTAGTGTGATGCTTGGAATATCTCCCTTAAGATCCTAATAAGCACTAGAATCACTGGATAGTCTCTCTTAGTTTACTCTTTGATGGTTTTCTTGTATTCCAAGGGCTGCTCCTTCGTAAGGACTACATCTTGTTTAAGATCATAAACCATCCCTCCCCTCAACACAACCGCACCCCCCCCCCCCCACCACCACCACACACGCGCACAAAATAAAAACACATTTCTCTTAACCCAGCCTCCGAAATGACACATGGCATGATGCCTGCGATGATGTGTGGAATGACGAAAAGACGACGCATTGATGAGCCCAACCGCGGGACTTAACTTCGGGACTCAGCCTCGGGAACATGGCCCTAGTCGGGTAACGCAACCGTGGGAGTTGGCCTGGCCGCGAGCCCAATTGTTAATTTGTTTGCTTAGCAAGATAGTTTGTTCAATTTTGAACTTTTAACAGGCCTTTACGCGTTGGGAGTTTGAGGATTTTGCCAAGAATGGAGTATACAAGTCAAAATCAAAACATTATAAAAGCATTAATACACAGAGAAGTTTCGCAAACCCTTTTACACGAGGAAACAAAAAACAACACATGCAGATAATGCTACAAATACGCATTGGTGTGTAAATACAACTGTTACATGGTGGGATGGTGAGTACCGTTGGTGATGATAGCGCTGGTCTGAGGAGGGACTTTGAACTCTTCAGCTGCGAATTTGAGAACTGCTGTGAACGGGGCTGCTTCGGGGACGCTAAACCTGGAAAGGAAAAAAATAAAATAAAAGAACAGAATTAATAATCGAAGATGTTTGTTAACCAAATGGAAACCTAAGGATGAGAAATTCTGCAGGGGGTTTGTACGGACACTTTGAAGGGAAGCTTGGGATCGGAGGTCAGGGTGACCTTGAACGACACCTTCCCGCCGCCGCCGTCGCCGCTGCTCGCCATCTTTCTTTCAAATCGAGAGAGAGAGATCGATCGAGAGAGAGAGAGAGAGAAGTTTTTTGTGTTGGAGGAGGAGAAACGAGATTCTCAGGTATAATTTTCTTTTTGGCTGGGTTGGTTAAAAGATGGAGTATTAAACAAGGTTTATATTATAAAAAAATTTATTTTTGTAAATATATTATTTTTAATTTTTAAAATTATAAAAAAATACTGTACTTTTTTTTTAAAAAGGTTTGGCGAAACAAAGTCTTATTTTATTTTAAATTTTTTTAGACTAGAGTCAAATTTTCTGGATTCATTATTTGTTTCAATGGGTGGAATCGGAAAAGTACGAAAAAAACATGAAACAAGGTTGAAAAAAGTTCATTAAAGATGAGAAAAGATTGAAAAAGGTAGTCTTTAGTATTTTTAATGTTCTCTTACAGTATTTTTTGAATTTTTTATCCCTACGTTGAGAGGAATTGATCTGATGTAAAAATTATGACAAAAATTAAAGAAAATTAAATAATACCTATTATCTTTAACGGAACTTTAATACTACTATAGTAGTATCGATTTCTTTCTATTTCAACATAATTCTCCTATCGCTTGACCTTTAGAAAAAGTTTATAAGTTAAAACCGGACTGCATCAATATATAAATTTAAAGATTTGCCATAGAGATTATGTTATGCCTAAAAAATTTTGATTCACTGTCCGCTCCAAAAATAACTAATGCGAAAATGCTATTTTTTAATGTTGGTCTTTACAGTTAATTTATCTTTCTATTTTTAAAAAAAATAAGGCTTTTAAATATTTTTGCACTAGTAATTGCATGTTTAGGCACGACACAATACTTTTTAAACATAGTCTAAATAAAGTATTAAATTCTATTTTTCTGAAGTTTTTTTTTTTTTTTTTGGATACAACGATTGTTTTTAACGTCATCTCATATAAGGTGAGTCCCGGATATGCGTATGGTCCAACCTCATACGAGAGTAGCGTTACAAATAACTGTGAATTCAAAATTTTTTCCTCCCCTAACAAAATCTACTTCTCGAAATTTTTTAATTTTAAAAATAAGCTTCAAACATGATCCATCTTACCAAGTTCATAAAATAGTCTAACACAACAAATGTTACCAAATCTGTGTAATTCAAATTAGTTCCATTCAGGAATAGCATTAGAGATATTAATAATGTATTAATAATGTATAATCATACGAGATTCCAACTTGAATTCAATTTTCTGAACGCCCACTCACTTAAAAGTGACACCCTTATTGCACTTGTTTCATCAACTGACCTAGAAAAATAGAAAAACAAAATAGTTCCAAGGTTACATATAACCAAGTAAGGAGTATAGTTTGAAATTTTGTCTACCCAAAAGGATCCAACAAAAAACCTACAATCTTTAATCTCAGACAGATCATAAAACTCCGAATCATCTAAACTAACAGCTCAAGTTGTATTGAACAACAATTTTGTTCTCTTATCTAGTAGTTAAAAAGAAAAAGAATTTGCCCGAAGAATAACTATTGGTCACAAAAAATTACTCCTAGCCGCAAAGAATTACTCATGACCGCAAAGAATAACTTCTGACCGCGAAAAATTAGTCTTGGCCGC
This sequence comes from Rhododendron kiyosumense, assembly GCA_019656275.1. NCBI lineage: Eukaryota > Viridiplantae > Streptophyta > Magnoliopsida > Ericales > Ericaceae > Rhododendron > Rhododendron kiyosumense. The sequence goes on along the minus strand of BPLS01000201.1, from coordinate 627,024 downwards.
AAAGAATTACTTTTGGCCACAAAGAATTACTTTTGGCCGGAAAGAAATACTCTTGGCTGCCAAGAATTACTTATGGTCTCGCAAGTCTATGCGGCCAAAAGTAATTCTGTGTGACCAAGAGTAATTCTATGCGGCCAAGAGTAATTATTGGTGGCCAAGAATAATTCTTTGCGGCCAAGACTAATTCTTTGTGGTCAAGAGTAATTTTTTGTGAACTTCTAATCTTAGCCATTGGTTTCAATGGTTGAGATGAAATGTCTTTTTTTTTTTGTCCCTGAAACGCTCCCCTATATATATATATATATATATATATACACACACACACACACACACGCACACACACTAGTAATTGCCCGTGCCTAAAGGCATGACGCAATGCTTTCTAAAAATAGTCTAAATGAAGTACCAAACCACACTTTTTCAAAATTTTATGTGAGGATACAACGGTTATTTTTAACACCATCTCACATGAGATGAGTCCTAGATATGCATATAGTCCTACCTAATGCGAGAGGAGTATTACAAATTACTCTTGACCGTATTGAATTGCACTTGGCCGCATCGAATTGCACTTGGCCGCTACGAATTACACTTGGCCGCATCGAATTGCACTTGGCCGCCGCATCGAATTGCACTTGGCCGCATCGAATTGCACGTGGCCGCGTATAATTGTTCTTGGCCGCGAGGAATTGCACTTGGACGCTTGTAATTGCACATGGCCATGAAGAATTGTGAGACCATAAAGTAATTAGTGGCAGCCAAGTGCAATTTCGTGCGGGCAAGAGTAATTAGATGCTGCCAAGAGTAATTCGATGCGGCTAGCGGCCAAAATTATGAAACATTAATTTTAGTTTTTCATTCATCATTCTTCCAAATATTCATTATTTTCTAGTATATTTCTAGTCTTATACCTGTAAATCTCAACTATAGAATAAATATATACAAATCCAATGGTCCAAAATATAGAGAATTCAAAAAACACTGCTCCATATTATATAGATTGTACTTTGGAATTCAGGAGAAAGACCACATTGTTCGCCCAGACTTCATCGGAGAAATATTCTCAGTTGAAGCCATCTATCAACTGTGTTTGTTACAATCCATGATCGATAAATTTTGCAGCTTAATGAATTAGGTGAATTGAGATTTGCAGATGGACCACTGAAAGGAATCCAGGAACCCTGTAGTGCAGAGACCTTTGCCATGAAAGAATCAATGGCACATAAGCTTGAACATCTATTTTTTTTTTCTTTGAAGAAATATGTTTTCTGATTATGAAACTATCAATATCCGAGCAATCTAATATTTTGCACAGATGATTTGCTCAGCTAGTAGAAAAATAGAGGTGGTCCGACGCTACCACCAAATACACATCTCAACTTGGAAAACTGAATGCAGAGAAGAAGCTCTATCCATATACCTAACCCTACGATTGGATTTCACTAACTTTTGGTACTTTGAAAATCTTCTTTATCAATATATAATAGGTTTTATTCGATTTAAAATGAGGGAGATGCGAGTTTTTTACTGAAATATTTTCTTTTGAACTCTCTGTGTGTAAATTGATCATATCTTTCAATGTACAAATAATTTTAGATTTAAACTACATGAGTTAGAAATTAGACTTAACAAGCTTTTTAACGGTTCTAACCTTGTGAAAATCGGAGTTCGAGAATGTCCGGGATAAACCTGCAAAGTTTGAACAATTTTCAAGTTTCAATGCGCCTCAGGCGCAAATCCATACGTGCACATTCTATTCTGTCCAGGCGCAACCTTGAAATTTCAAAACTAATCGAATTTGTGGTCTTGTCACAGGCCTCCCGGACTCTGATTTGAACGTGGTTTGAACAGTTGGAAAGCTTGTCTAGTTTACATTCTAACCAAATTAGTTTGACTCCCAAATTACTTATACATCAGAAGATATGATAATTTTACACTCAAACAAGTCAAAAAATAACTTATATTTGAAAAATCATTTAATCACACAAACATTAAACTGGAGCGAAACCTAATTTATATTGATAAATAGGGTATTCAAAGTACTAAAATATGGTGTGATCAAATCATTAAAATATATTTTTTGGTTTATGAAAAAATTGTCGAGATTAGACCAACTCAAAAATCTTTGGAGCCACTAAATGTATAGAAGTAGTTCGATGCTCCCACCAAATGCACGATGCAATTGGGAAAACTGAATGTGTTCTTGTAAGATATCCCTCAACAGATGTTTATATTTCAATTTTTTGTTTATTGTAACTATCAAAGAACTAATTACAGGGGGATTGTGTGGGGAAGGTCACCGACGTAATTACAAACCCAATTTATATTCAATTCAAAACTCAATTAGTTTTTCCTCAAATTTTTTGACAACTAGCTCAAAGAAGGGTGAAACTGCAAGTAATATAAAACAACAACTAGTAATTGTCGGCGCCAAGGCACGGCGCAATACTTTCTAAAAATAGTCTAAATGAAGTATCAAACCCCACTTTTCCAAAATTTTGTGTGTGGATACAATGGTTCTTTTTAACGCCATCTCACATGAGGTGAGTCCCAGATATGCGTATGGTCCCACTCCCACCTAATGCGAGAGGACCTAACATTATAAATTACTCTTGGCTGCATTGAATTGCACTTGGTTGCATCGAATTGCACTTGGCTTGTACGATTACTCTTGGCTGCATTGAATTGCCCTTGGCCGCGTCGAATTACTCTTGGCCGCGTAGAATTGTTTTTGGCCGCTTGTAATTGCACATGGCCGCGAAGAATTGTGAGACCATAAAGTAATTAGTGGCGGCCAAGTGCAATTTTATGCGGGCAAGAGTAATTAGATGCAGCCAAGTGTAATTTGATGCGGCTAAGAGTAATTCGATGCGGCCAAATGCAATTTGATGTGGCCAAGAGCCATTCGATTCGTCCAAGAGTAATTCGAAGCGGCTAAGTGTAATTCGCAGTGGCCAAAATTATGAAACATTAATTTTAGTTTTTCATTCATCATTCTTCTAAATATTCATTATTTCTTAATATATTTCTAGTCTTATACCCGTAAATTTTAGCTATAGAATACAAATTCGATGGTCCAAAATATATAGCATTCAAAAAACGCTGCTCCATATTATATAGATTGCACTTTGGAATTCAGGAGAAAGACCACTGTAGAGACCCGTATTTTCGAAAAATCGTTTAAAGGTTTTATTAATGTTAGAATATGGAATAAATGTGAAATTTGTTTAATTTATTTGATTTGGGGTCAATGTGATAGGATTGAAAGTGGAGTGAGTGTAAGTGTGGTTACAGCTCCGGGTGGATTGGGGCGGCCCGAAAAATATGTTTTGATTTGAAAAATTGAAGAGTCGCCACCTAGATTTGAGGTTTGTCACCCGAGAAACCGTTTTGATTGAAAATGATTGTTTGAAGTTGAAAACCAAAGATCGTTTTGGGTTTGGAAGCCATGTTACGAGAGGGGAGGGGTTTTATGGCACCTCTCTCGCCTGATTTAAAATCGGTCTCTACTAAACATTTGTGGGGGTTTTGAAAATACTTTTTGTTGCATTGTCTTTCACAAGAGCAATTAGCACATACCGACAAATATATCAAGTAAGTCTGTGTATGCATGTGCTGTTGCATATTATTGAAATGTTGCAAGATACAAAGTGATGCATGAAAAATGGGGATCACTTTCAGAGGTCACTCCCGAGTGCTCGGGACTGCACTCCTGAGTGCTTAGGAGTACTGCTACCTATTCTTGCAAATTCTGGTTAGACCGTTATACAAAAATACTTGGAATGTAAGAAATAATATTGCTATGAAATAATGCTCAGAAAATAATTTTAGACAGTCAAAAACCGGTCTTGACCATCCAAAAACTTTGCTTCATTGCATTGAATCCAAAAGCTGAACGGGCTCTGAAAATACTAAGGCACTTTACATGCTAAAAAGCGAATTTTTTAGGAAAATGTGACCTTATCCTGCTGCTGACTATACGTTACTTTTTTTTTTAAAGAAAATGAAAATGTTTCTGGAGATAGCTGGGAATCCACATTATTTTCAAAAACATAAAAGAGCAGCATCTGGATCCATGAAGCCTTCATTTCCTTCGAATGTTTAGCATAAAAGTGAGAAACATGGATAAAATCACTCCCGAGCGCTCTAGAGCGTTCCTGAGCGCTCTGGAGTGCTTGCAGAACACTTCTAAAAGTTTTATTTATAACTCTTTTGCCCTTGTTTTTTTTCTTTTTACACCAAGATCATTCAACCATATCTCCAGTATGAAGGACTGGAGTGGGCTGAATGACCACCCTCAGAAGGATAATAGCCTTTATTAAAAAGATAGAAAAATTCTACCTTCTTGAGTGGAACTTTGCTTCTTGACTGGATCTTGAAGATGAAAGGAAATGAGAAAATATCAAGTACCAAGACTGAATGTGGCACCTAAGCTTTCTGAATTTCCCTTGAAGTGTTTGAAATCATTTTGATTTTTGGCAAGTTTAGGAAAGATGGTTTTTCTTACAAAGTGAAATCTTCTTTTGAAAATGAGAGAGTGAGGATGCTATTTTTTTTCTCTCCCTAAATGCAGCATTGGGACTACTATTTATAGGGCTTGGCAGTTGGCAAATTGATTTTGAATTTTGAAATTTAAATTGAAAATAAAAATAAAAATATTTTTGAGAGAGAATGTAACATAATGATTCAGTCTGCTGATTATTCTGATGGAAGTACTGTAGCAAGACCGACCAATTTGAATGAAACATGACCATGTGCTGCTGAAAAAGTTGGAAATTCAAGTTTCCATGGGGTGATTCTGCTGACCTGAGTGCTCTGGAGTAGATCTGAGCGCTCGGGAACACTACTTATGAGCGCTCGGAAGTGAGCAAAATTTGGGTGTTTGGAAAACAAGCCCTAAGCCCTTGGAAATGGATTTGAGCGCTTGGAACTCAATTTATTGAATTGATTTTGATTTTTTTGAAAGTTCAAGAAGCAAAATTCTATTGTGACTAGAGCAAGCCACAAATTAAGAGATTTCAATAGGTTTAAATTGGGGTGTCTACAGGTTGGTGTGTGCCCTATTATATATATATATGTGTGTGTGTGTGTGTGTGTGTGTGAGAGAGGGTGTAGAGGATCAAAGATCCCAAATCCTCTCTCTCCCTCTCTCTCTCTCTCTCTCTCTCTCTCTCTCTCTCCAACATCCCAATATACTTCGAACCGTCCTCGATCCGCCGTATTCGGTTGATTCAAGATTTTCGCATTCAAGTGTTCTAGAGCTTGGAAATTCGTGGGTTTGAGTTCGAAGAGGAGTATTCGGTTGATTCAAGATTTTCGGAGCTAGGGCTTGCTTGATTGAGCTTGGGTTTTGTTCTTTGACTTTGAGGTAGGGATTTCTCACTTCTATTATATGTTTATGTGTTGATTTGGTGTTTGAATCGTGCCCTAGATCGTTGCTTTCGTTGTTAGAATTGTTCTTGTGAAATCTATAAAACCCAGGTCCTACCGGTAGAAACGCTGTCCAATAGTTTCTTTTGGTGAAATTCTGGTCTCCTACCGATAGGAGATTGTGTCCTACCAGTAGGGAATGAAAAATTTACACTTTGGCAAAATTTCGAATGGGTATAATTTTTTCATCCGAACTTCATTTTGGGCATATTATATATCAAAATTGATGTACAGAAAATCTACTTTCCAATGGTGGTGGTCTCATCTCCTAATTCTTGATTGATAAGGTTTGGTAGCCAAAATAAGATAGATATGTTCGTATATGTTGGGAAATCCTTTTCCTTAGAATCGTTTGGGTGAGATACGGATGTTCTTAGGTTCTCCTGAGTACTTAATTGAATGGTTTGACGAGGCTAGTGGTGTACTTAAGGCTTTGTAGTAGTTGTTGGGCTTTGTATGAGTCTTTTAACGAGGTTTTAGAGAACATAATGAATATAGGTGAACGAAGGTTGTGTGTGCTGACATGCGATGTGAAAGATGAACATGTAGAACACTCCATTAAGTTAAACAACACTAGGTGTAAAAACAAGAGATATTTCCCTCACGATTGATGTGTGGTACATCTCTTGTGTGGTTTGTACAGTTTAAAGTGTTGCTATGATGAAATCTAAGAATCGTTGTGAGCAAGTGTCCTTTGATGTATAATATGTTCAAGCATAAATGGTAATATGAGAAACTAATGTCGTAATGATAGCGAGTTGATTGAAGTTGAATTTATCCGTACTACTTCTATGTTAATAAGTCTTCGTTGTGAGTTCACTATATGTGATTGAGATGAATAACTAAATTGTAAAGTATGTCGAAGGAATTGTAGTGTGGTGACCTATGATGTGTGACTTGAATTAGCTCCATTAGTGAGGGAGGTATTAATGGGGAGTAACGGGACTCCGTAAATGGGCGCCCGACAGGAGCAAATGCTCATAATAAATTCAGGACCTACCAACGGGTAAGGTGTCTGGTAGGGGGTATCGGGATCACTTAAATGGCCTAGCAGGAACTTTTGCTCATGACATAAAACGATAACGAAATTGTGACATGATTTAAATGAAAAAGGGGCTATCATGGTGAAAGTATGAGTGGTATTAAAGACATTTGCGTTGCGATTTTTTGATTATGATAATTTCATAATTCAAGATATCGGATTGGTGATTTGAAATAAGATGAGGGGTAGTGGCACTCATGAGAAAATCATATAGATAGTAAGTTCTCGTGATCAAACTAGAGTCTTGGAGTGTGGTCACGGTACTTCATTTATGTCTTTGACGTTAGGATAATTACTAGTTGTGTTTCGTTTTTCCTTTGAGATACTGATACTGTACCTTGCTTCTATTATTCATTCTACTTGTCATGTCATTTGCATATAATGGTTGTGTAGATTTCTCTACTAGGCTAGTGTAGCTTAACCAATCATTTTTCAGGTGAGAACCCAAAGCAGTAGCATGGAGTGAAGTGCATGCATTCAAGTCTATATTTTCTAAAGAAGTGATGAAAGAGAATCATGGACATTTTAATAAAACATGTTTTGGAAATGTAATAGAACCTTCACTCTATTTCTTTTTATGATGTAATATATACAAACTCTTGGAGTTGGATCTATAATTTAATGACTAGGACATAGTGATCTCTTTTGGGGTATTATGTAAGATAATGTGAGGAATTTACTTATGAAATGCAATGTTTATTTATGTTGAAAACTGAGGGCATGACAACAACATTGTTCGCCCAGACTTCATCGGAGAAATATTCTCAGTTGACGCCATCTATCAACCGTGTTCGTTCCAATCCGCGATCAATAAATTTTGCTGCTTAATGAATTAGGTGAATTGAGATTTGTAGACAAACCATCGAAAAGAATCCAGGAACCCAGTAGTGCAGAGACCTTTGCCATGAAAGAATCAATGGCACATAAGGTTGAATATCAATTTTTTTCTTTGAAAAAAGATGTTTTCTGATTATGAAACTATCAATATCCGAGAAATCTAATATTTTGCATGGATGATTTGCTCAGCTAGTAGAAATATAGAGGTGGTCCGATGCTACCACCAAATGCACGACGCAATTAACTTTGAAAACCGAACGCAGAGAATAAGCTCTATCCATATACCTAACCCTATGATTGGATTTCACTAACTTTTGGTACTTTGAAAATCTTCTTTATCGATATATAATAGGTTTTTATCCAATTTAAAATGAGGGAGATGCGAGTTTTTTACTGAAATATTTTCTTTTCAACTTGTTGAGTGTAAATTGATCATATCTTTCAATGTACAAATAATTTTAAAATTTAAACTACATGAGATAGAAATTAGACGTCAACAAGCTTTTTAACGGTTCCAACCTTGCGAAAATTGGAGTTCGGGGATGTCCGGGATAAACCCGCAAAGTTTGAACAATTTTCAAGTTTCAATGCGCCTTAGGCGCAAATCCATGCGCCCCATGCGCAACCTTGAAATTTCAAAACTAACTGAATTTGTGGCCTAGTCACAGGCTCTCTCGAACTCCAATTTGCATATGGTTTGAACCGTTGGAAAGTTTGTCTAGTCTGCATTCTAACCAAATTAGTTTGATTCCCAAATTACCTATACATCAGAAGATATGACAATTTTATACTCAAACAAGTCAAAAAATAACTTATATTTGAAAAATCATTTAATTACACCAACATTAAATGGGAGCGAAACCTAATTTATATTGATAAACAGGGTATTCAAAGTACTAAAATAAGGTGTGTGTTTACATCCTAAAAAGTGCCACCCAATGAAAAAATTCCACGTGGCCCCGAACGGTACGGTGGCTATATGAAACCTGTCCCAATCGAGTATCAATTACAGAATATTGCGGGAATTAAGGGAGACACTATTTTAATGACAAACGGTGTCGTTTTGGAATGAACCGGTGTCGTTTGGATGACAATTAAACGATGGTTTGGGAAATTATTAGATCTAACCGTTGGTTTAGATTTTACAATCATCGAACGGTATCCTCACTGTCCTTTTTTATAACTGAAATTAGATGCAATGGCAGGGAATCATTTCGGAAGCCAGACGTGTTGCATTGATTCACGTTGCTTGAAAATAGGAACCACGATCCGGGAAGTGGCCATGAACACCATGATCGAAGCGTGCAGGGGAAGAAGGAATTCTGGAAATATCAATGTAACTGTTCGAAAGCCCCCTTAACCGTTTTATGTGGCCAACGTGGGTATCAATCGAAGACGTGGAGATCGAAGGCAGACCCAGTGTCTATAAATAAAGAAGTAAAGCGAAGAGAGAAGAACACACAAAAAATTCATATCATCTGACAACTCATACAAAATGATTGCTCAGAGATCTATCTTAGATTAGTTTTTAGTTTAGCGTAGGATCTTTTTGTAAGTTGAAGGCTTATTTGCATGTAAGATTGCTTTTTGATTAAATTCAAGTTCTCTTATTTTCTTGTAAGTTTTTTCTTACCAAAGAATAGTCGTTTGTAAATCCACTTTTGATTAAATTCAGTGTGCTTATTTTTCTGCATTATTCTTGGAAGAGTCTTAAGAGTGTTTGTATACAAATTAACCTTTGATTAAATTCAGGTTTGTTTGTGTTCAATTATCTTTTCTGATTCGAAGCGCGTCAATCTTTTATTTGGTTGATACCTTAAGGAAAAATCCTCTTAGTTGAGGTAATCGAACGGATAATACGATTGCCTGATTGAGATTAGTTATTTCAAATCAATTTGAAAAGAGTAATTTCTTCTCTGAAGTTATTTCTTTTCTGGCACGCCCGTACACAATCATTTGCCATTTGATTGAGCTAATTCAACCCAAACAGTGTGATCAAAGCATAAAAATAATTTTTTTTGGTTTTTGAAAAAATTGTCGAGATTAGACCAACTCAAAAATCATCGGAGCCACTAAATGTATAGAAGTAGTCCGATGCTCCCACCAAATGCACGACATAATTGGGAAAAGTGAATGCGTCCCTGTAAGATATCCCTCAGCAGATGTTTATATTTCAATTTTTTTGTTTATTGTAACAATCAAAGAACTAATTACAAGGGGATTGTGGGGAATGTCACTGATGTAATTACGAACCCAGTTTATGCTACATTCAAAACTCAATTAGCTTTTCCTCAAATTTTTCTGACAACTAGCTTAAAGAAGGGTGAAACTACAAGTAATATGAAACAACGACTAGTAATTGTCCGCGCCTAAAGTCACGGCGCGATGCTTTCTAAAAATAGTCTAAATGAAGTATCAAACTCTACTTTTCCAAAATTTTGTGCGTGGATACAATGGTTCTTTTTAACGTCATCTTACATGAGGTGAGTCCCAGATATGCATATGGTCCCACCTCATGCAAGAGGAGCATTACAAATTACTCTTAGCCGCATTGATTTGCACTTGGCCGCATCGAATTGCACACGGCCGCTGCGAATTACTCTCGGCCGCTGCGAATTACTCTTGGCCACGTCGAATTACTCTTGGCTACGTAGAATTGTTCTTTGCTGCTCGGAATTGCACATGGCCGCGAAGAATTGTTAGATCATAAAGTAATTAGTGGTGGCCAAGTGCAATTTCATCCAGGAAAGAGTAATTAGATACGGCCAATGTAATTTGATGCAGCCAAGAGTAATTCAATGTGGCCAAGTGCAATTCGTTGCGACCAAGAGCCATTCAATTCGTTCAAGAGTAATTCAAAGTGGCTAAGTGTAATTCGAAGCGGCCAAAATTATGAAACATCATTATTTGTTTTTTGTTCATACTTCTTCCAAATATTCATTATTTCCTAGTATATTTCTTGTCTTATGCCCCGTAAATCTCAGCTATAGAATAAATACGTACAAATTCGATGGTCCAAAATATAGAGAATTCAAAAATGCTGGTCCATATTATATAGATTGCACTTTGGAATTCATGTGAAAGACCACATTGTCTGCCCAGACTTCATCGGAGAAATATTCTCAGTTGACGCCATTTATTAACTGTGTTCGTTAAAATCCGCGATTGATAAATTTTGCTGCTTAACGAATTAGGTGAATTGAGATTTGCAAACGGACCACCGAAAGGAATCCAAAAACTCTGTAGTGCAGAGACCTTTGCCATGAAAGAATCAATGGCACATAAGGTTGAACATCTATTTTTTTTTCTTTTGAAGAAAGATGTTTTTTGATTATGAAACTGTCAATATTTGAGCAATCTAATATTTTGCACGGATGATTTGCTTAGCTAGTAGAAATATAAAGGTGGTCGGACGCTACCACCAAATGCACGACGCAACTTGGAAAACCGAATGCAGAGAAGAAGCTCTATCCATAAACCTAACCCTATGATTGGATTTCACTAACTTTTGGTTCTTTGAAAATCTTCTTTATTGTTATATAAAATGTTTTTATCCAATTTAAAATGAGGGTGATGCGAGTTTTTTACTCAAGTATTATCTTTTCAACTCTCAAGGTGGAAATTGATCATATCTTTCAATGTACAAGTAATTTTAGATTTAAACTACATGAGATAGAAATTATACTCAACAAGTTTTTTAACGGTTCCAACCTTGCGAAAATTGGAATTCGGGATAAACCCGAAAATCTTGAACAATTTTCAACTTTCAATGCGCCTTAAGCTCTAATCCATGCGCCCTAGACGCATTCTATTGTGCCCAGGTGCAACCTTGAAATTTCAAAACTAATTGAATTGGCGGCCTTGTCATAGGCTCTCCCGAACTCTAATTTGCACGTGGTTCGAACCGTTGGAAAGCTTGTCTAGTCTACGTTCTAACAAAATTAGTTTGACTCACAAATTACTTATACACCAGAAGGTATGATAATTTTACACTCAAACAAGTCAAAAAATAATTTATATTTGAATAATTAGTTAATCACACCAACATTAAACTGGAGCGAAACTAATTTATATTGATAAATAGGGTGTTCAAAGTACTAAAATATGGTGTGATCAAATCATAAAAATATTGGTTAATGAAAAAATTGTCGAGATTAGACCAAGTTAGAAATCGTCGGAGCCACTAAATGTATAGAAGTAGCCCGATGCTCCCACCAAATGCATGACGCAATTGGGAAAACTGAATGCGTCCCTGTAAGATATCCCTCAACAGATGTTTATATTTCAATTTTTTGGTTTACTGTAACAATCAAAGTACTAATTACAGAGGGATTGTGGGGAAGGTCACCGACGTAATTACGAACCCAGTTTATGCTCCATTCAAAACTCAATTAGCTTTTTATCAAATTTTTTTGACAACTAGCTTAAGGAAGCGTGAAACTGCGGGTAACATAGAACAACAGCTAGTAATTGCCCGCGTCTAAAGTCACGGCGCATTGCTTTCTATAAATAGTTTAAATGAAATATCAAACCCCACTTTTCCAAAAAATTTTGTGTGGATACGACAGTTCTTTTTAACGCCATCTCACAGGAGGCGAGTCCGAGATATGCGTATGGTCCCCCCTCATGCAAGAGGAGCATTAAAAATTACTCTTTGCCGCATCGAATTGCACTTAGCCGTTGCGAATTAATCTCGGCCGCATTGAATTTGCACGTGGCCACGTCGAATAACTCTTGGCCGCATAGAATTTTTCGTGGATGCAAGGAATTGCATTTGGCCGCTTGTAATTGCACATGGCCGCGAAGAATTGTGAGACCATAAAGTAATTAATAGCGGCCAAGTGCAATTTCATGTGGGCAAGAGTAATTAGATGCGGCCAAGAGTAATTCGATGTGGCCAAATGCAATTCAATGCAACCAAGAGCAATTCAATTCGTCCAAGAGTAATTCAAAGCGGCTAAGTGTAATTCGAAGCGGCCAAAAGTATGAAACATTATTATTAGTTTTTCATTCATTCTTCTTCCAAATATTCATTATTTCCTTGTATATTTCGTGTCTTATACCCGTAAATCTCAGCTATAGAAAAAATATGTACAAATTTGATGGTCCAAAATATAGAGAATTCAAAAAATACTGCTCCATATTATATAAATTGCACTTTGGAATTCGTGAGAAAGACCACATTGTCTGCCTAGACTTCATCGGAGAAATATTCTCAGTTGACGCCATCTATCAACTGTGTTCGTTCCAAGCCGCAATCGATAAATTTTGCTGATTAACGTATTAGGTGATCTGAGATTCGCTTATGGGCCACTGAAAAGAATCAAGGAACCCAGTAGTGCAGAGACCTTTGCACCTTTGCCATGAAAGAATCAATGGCAGATAAGGTTGAACATCTTTTTTTTTTCCTTTGAAGAAAGATGTTTTATGATTACGAAATTGTTAATATCCGAGCAATCTAATATTTTGCACGGATGATTTGCTCAGCTAGTAGAAATATAGAGGTGGTCCGACGCTACGACCAAATGCATGACGCAACGTGGAAAACCGAATGCAGAGAAGAAGCTCTATCCATATACCTAACCCTATGATTGAATTTCACTAACTTTTGGTACATTGAAAATCTTCTTAATCAATACATAATAGGTTTTTATCCGATTTAAAATGAGGGAGATGCGAGTTTTTTACTGAAATATTTTCTTTTCAACTCTCCGAGTGTAAATTGATCATATCTTTCAATGTACAAATAATTTTAGATTTGAACTACATGAGATAGAAATTAGACTCAACAAGCTTTCCAATAGTTCCAACCTTGAGAAAATCGGAATTCGGGAATGTTTGGGATAAACCAGCAAAGTTTGAACAATTTTCGAGTTTTAATGCGTCTCAGGAGCAAATCCATACGCCCTAGGCGCATTCTATTGCGCCCAGGCACAACCTAGAAATTTCAAAACTAACCGAATCTGCGGCGCTGTCACAGGCTCTCCCGAACTCCAATTTACACGTGGTTTAAACCGTTGGAAAGCTTGTCTAGTCTACGTTCTAACCAAATTAGTTTGACTCCCAAATTACTTATACATCAGAAGATATGATAATTTTACACTCAAACAAGTCAAAAAATAACTTATATTTGAAAAATCATTTAATCACACCAACATTAAACTGGAGCGAAACCTAATTTATATTGATAAATAGGGTATTCAAAGTACTAAAATATGGTGTGATCAAATCATAAAAATATTTTTTTTTGTTTTATGAAAAAATTGTCGAGATTAGACCAAGTCAAAAATCGTCGGAGCCACTAAATGTTTAGATGTAGTCCGATGCTGCCACCAAATGCACGACGCAATTGGGAAAATTGAATGCGTCCCTGTAAGATATCCCTCAACAAATGTTTATATTTCAATTTTTTTGTTTATTGTAACAATCAAAGAACCAATTAAAGGGGATTGTGGGGAATGTCACTGATGTAATTACGAACCCATTTTATCCTCCATTCAAAACTCAATTAGCTTTTCCTCAAATTTTTTTGACAACGAGCTTAAAGAAGGGTGAAACTGCAAGTAATATTAAACAACAACTAGTAATTGCCCACGTCTAAAGTCACGGCGCAATGCTTTCCAAAAATAGTTTAAATGAAGTATCAAACCCCATCTTTCCCAAATTTTGTGCGTGGATACAATAGTTCTTTTTAACGCCATCTCACATGAGCTGAGACCCAGATATGTGTATGGTCCCACCTCATGTGAGAGGAGCCTTACAAAGTACTCTAGGCTGCATTGATTTGCATTTGTCTACATCGAATTGCACTTGGCCCCTATGAATTACTCTTGACCGCCTCGAATTTCACATGGCCGCATCGAAATACTCTTGACTGCGTAGAATTATTCGTGGCCGCAAGGAATTGCACTTGGCCGCTTGTAATTGCAAATGGCCGTGAAGAATTGTGAGGCCATCAAGTAATTAGTGTCGGCCAAGTGCAATTGCATGCGGAAAGAGTAATTAGATACGGCCAAGTGTAATTTGATGTGGCCAAGAGTAATACGATGCGGTCAAGAGTAATACGATGCGGCCAAGTGCAATTCGATGCGACCAAGAGAGCCATTCGTGTCACGCCCCGCCCCGGAACGACACCCAAAGTGGGCCCGAACCGACACGGCCACGTGGCATTCCACACAAAAGACCAAGCCACACCTCACAAACTATCAGAATAAATACCCAGCGGAAGACTTCTCACAAAAAAAATATTAAAGTGTCAACGTTTAACCTCAAATAGAATGTCAGCATCAACTAAACTTAATTACAACATATACAATTTAGAAGCTCCAAATATCCTTAGCTACAACTCCTTTATGAACAAATTCTGCACCAGCTAAGACACTCCACAATAACAAAATCAATCCCCACTCGACGCTAGTGAAACACCACCAATGGTGACCAGTAGTGGACTCACTCTAAGCAACCTGCTACCTGGCAGACCAAAAAGGAAAGCCAGAGTGTGTGAGATATAGAAGTGCTCAACATAATACCACACTACCTGAAGGAATATCAACATGAATACACATCACCAACGTAACTAAAATACTCACATGTGTATAATAGTTATAACCACCGCATCCTCCAAACACAACTGTATTATCCAATGAATAACCACACAACAATGGTACTGAATCAACAAAGTATGAATAAAAATCATCCAAGCATGCAGTGACACGTCTGCCACATTCCCATGTACCCAAGGCATTGTGTCCCGCAAACCATGCTCCCAACCTCCGTTAATTAGACGGAATGGCATACGACATGGCGTGACTCACTCCACAATCCTTTCGCGGGTACAATCAACATACAACAAGCATGCATACCATTAGCTAAAACAACATATAGCATGATATACAATCTCCACCACATATATATCCATATCAATAGCTAAACCTCGGTTAGCATGATATCATTGATATATAATCACCTCCACCGCATTATCTACATAACGATAATCATATCGAAAGTTAAAATACCATTAGCAAGATATACACTTACCACCACAGCAATATTTTATTGAGAAGAAGAACCATATCAGACACACTCACCTTCGCATCGACCGAAGTATGCCAAACTAAGATTTTGGCACCTCCTAAAAGACCGGCTCTTTACCTAGCCACAAGTTAACTCATATTAGTTACGAATTCAATGGATACTCGGCACAAAGTTATGAAGCTAACAAAGAGCTAAACGACGTCTACCGAACACAATTATGTACATGTCAACACCTAAGAGTGTCCCAACACAAGTATAGAGTTCAAATATAAAATAACTCGTGAAATTGGTTTGTAAACTTATGACCAACTTACCTTATTTTGGCCATAACTTTTAATTGGATTGGAATTAGATCATGAAACCACCGCCAATGGAAAGTACGTTCCGAGTGCATCAATTTTGATATAAAATTTGCCCACAACAAACTTCGGATGAAAAAGTTACGCTTGTTTGAAGTTTCTTTAGAAATGCTGATTTTTAACCTATGTACCGGTATAGCGAAATCCCGTACCGGTTCATGACCCAAAAACAGCGAAATAATCTTCTCTGGACACCTTGTACCGGTACAACCAAACCCAGTACCGGTTCAACCTAGGTTTTTCAGCAAAAACACAGCTCGAACCTCCTCCGATTTCCAACCTCTTCCACCACTCAAATCATGTCTAAAACCCCTCAAAAACTATACCACACATGCTCAAACACTAGAAAATCAAAGAGCTACTCAAAAACATCAAAACCCACGAATCAAATCAAGTTCTAAACACCAAATTCAAGAGATTTAAGACTAGGTTCTTAAGTTCTCCAAGAACTCTAACCCACATCCAAATTAATCCAAATTCATCTATTCTAGGCACGAATTCGACCTCCAAACATATGAATTCAACAAAATAAACATGAAATCAAATATAAGAAAGCATGAATTACCATGTTAGGACTTCAATTCTAGGAAAGAATGATCACCCCCAAGCAAATCCTCTTCTCTTCTCTTCTTTTCCTCTTTCTGTCGTCTCTCTCTCTTTCCCTCTCCGTAAATTGATAAGAGTGAGGGAGAAAATATCTCCCTGGATATTTATTTGGTCCAAAGGAAAATTATCGTATGCAAGCGAAACCATGAACAACTTATACTCCAACTCGCAAATCACATATAAAGCCCTCGAGGTTCTACTACATACAGTTCAACCTCATAAACATCTAATTCCATTCAAAATATGAGTTTAAAATACGAAATATTCGGGGCGGGTATTACAATTCAATTCGTCCAAGAGTAATTCAAAACAGCTAAGTGTAATTCGAAGCCGCCAAAAGTTTGAAACATTATTATTAGTTTTTCATTTATCCTTCTTCCAAATATTTATTATTTCCTAGTATATTTCTTGTCTTATACCTGTAAATCTCAGCTATAGAATAAATATGTACAAATCCGATGGTCCAAAATATAGAGAATTCAAAAAACGCTGCTCCATATTATATAGATTGCACTTATGAATTCATGTGAAGGACCTCATTGTCTGCCCAGACTTTATCGGAGAAATATTCTCAGTTGACGCCATCTATCAACTGTGTTCGTTCCAATCCGCGATCAATAAATTTTGCTGCTTAACGAATTAGGTGAATTGAGATTTGCAAACAGACCAACGAAAGGAATCCAGGAACCCTGTAGTGCAGAGACCTTTGCCATGAATGAATCATTGGCACATAAGGTTGAACATCGATTTTTTTTTTCTATGAAGAAAGATGTTTTCTGATTATGAAACTGTCAATATCCGAGCAATCTAATATTTTGCACAGATGATTTGCTCAGCTAGTAGAAATATAGAGGTGGTCCGACGTTAACACCAAATGCACAACGCAACTCGGAAAATCGAATGCGGAGAAGTAGCTCTATCCATATACCTAACGCTATGATTGGATTTCACTAACTTTTGGTTCATTGAAAATCTTCTTTATCGATACATAATAGATTTTTATCCAATTTAAAAAGTGGGAGATGTGAGTTTTTTGCTGAAATATTTTCTTTTCAACTCTCTGAGTGTAAATTGATCATATCTTTCAATGTACAAGTAATTTTAGATTTAAACTAGATGATATAGAAATTAGACTCAACAACCTTTTTAACGGTTCCAACCTGGCGAAAATCGGAATTCGGAAATGTTCGGGGTGAACCCGGAAAGTTTGAACAATTTTCGAGTTTCAATGTAACTCAGGCGCTAATCCATGTGCCTCAGGCGCAATCTTGAAATTTCAAAACTAACCGAATTTGCGGCCTTGTCACAGGCTTTCCCGAACTCCAATTTACATGTGGTATGAACCGTTGGAAAGCTTGTCTAGACTACATTCTAACCAAATTAGTTTGACTCCCAAATTACTTATACATCAGAAGATATGATAATTTTACACTCAAACAAGTCAAAAAATAACTTATATTTGAAAAATAATTTAATCACACAAACATTAAACTGGAGCGAAACCTAATTTATATTGATAAACTGGGTATTCAAAGTACTAAAATATGGTGTGATCAAATTAGAAAAATATTTGCTTGCGACCTTAATGTGCGTTGCAATAAGAATGCCCCAAGCGTAGGGCTAGGTCGGTTGTAAGCATAATAAAACCAGGAAGTCCGGGGTCGAATCCACAGGGAGCGCATCCATAACTTGTTTCCGAGATTAGCGTGCAGAGAATTTTTGGCGTTAGGACCGCCAACCAATTTTGGCGTTGAGACGGCCAACTGAAGGATTTAGGAAATGGCTACTTAACCTAACTACGGATTTTTGACGGGAATTTAAACTAAAGGCAAGGTTTAGGGATAATCCACACCCGCAATACAAGGATAAGCTCGATTCTTCTCTTTTGACAGGAGCATTTAAACACAGCCAGGACTCTTTTAATTCGAGTTGACAAACACGAAGAGGGACATCGCTCTAAGCATCAAATGTGGCGAAAGGTCTCAACTCTTGCCTACATTAGATCAAAGAGATTAACACCTCTAGGTTTTGATACATAAAATCAGTCCTAACCTCTGCTTAAGTTGGAAAATGGAGTTTGACGAGAGAAGAACGAGCTAAACCCTTGATTACGGGAAGTTGATCATCCCACAACCCAGCCTTGGTACTCTACTCACTCATAATACAAGACAAGATGAAAAGAGCTAGGGTAGGAAAGATGAGAAGTAGCATTACTCTGAAAATGGAAACAAAAACTAGATTAATGAAGCTCTTGAAGTTACTTACAACATTAATGAAGAACAAAACTCCCCACTTCCTCCAATCAATGCTCCATTAATGAGAGAGAAAGAGAGTTGGTGAGGAGAGCGGTAGAGAGAGAAAGAGCTCTGTTAAAATGACCCAACGTAACCCTAAAAACGTGCAAAGGGGGTATTTATAGTACCCCTTTAAAGTTACAAAAGAAAAAGAAAAAGAAAATAGAAATCTGCAGAATTTGGGGACTCCTACCGGTAGGACTTGGCCACCTACCGGTAGAACGGCTTCTCGGGCAAAAAGAGGGACTGAAACTTCTGGTTTCCTACCGGTAGGAAAATTCCCTCTACCGGTAGAACTTGGATGGTGCAAGTTTGTGACATCTCTGGAAGGGAATTGTACCGGTAGCACCATTCTCCTACCGGTAGGCCGTGGATTATACCGGTAGGCATTGATCTCCTACCGGTAGGACTTCTGATTTCAGCAGATTTTTGTCAGCTACTTCTGTGCTTCTCCACTGCTCCTCCAGGCTTTACTAAAGCTCCAATAAGGCCTCTCGGGTCCCCGATTCACGATGGTACGAACATGGCGCGCAAGCCGCCTTATTAACTAAAAGAACCTGCAATACCAAAAACAGCACCCTTCGCGCAAAATCAATCAAAAACAAAGAGTTATACACGCGAGTGCCCAAAAATGAGCGAGATAAGCCCGGAAATAACCACAATTGTGGGCTTATCAATATTTTTTTTTGGTTTATGAAAAACTTGTCGAGATTAGACCAATTAAAAAATCGTCGGAGCCACTAAATGTATAGAAGTCGTTTGATGCTCCCACCAAATGCACGACGCAATTGGGAAAACTGAATGCGTCCCTGTAAGATATTCCTCAGCAAATATTTATATTTAAATTTTTTTGTTTATTGTAACAATCAAGGAACTAATTGCGGGGGTATTGTGGGGATGGTCACCGACGTAATTATGAACCCAGTTTATGCTCCATTAATAACTCAATTAGCTTTTCCTCAAATTTTTTTGACAACGAGTTTAAAGAAGGTTGAAACTGCAAGTTATATAAAACGACAACCAGTAATTGCCGGTGCCTAAAGTCATGGCGCAATGCTTTCTAAAAATAGTCATAATGAAGTATCAAACCCCACTTTTCAAAAATTTTGTGCGTGGATACAACGGTTATTTTTTACGCCATCTCACATGAGGTGAGTCCCAAATATGCGTATGGTACCATCTCATGCGCGAGGAGCATTACAAATTACTCTTGGCCGTATTGAATTGCACTTGGCTGCATCGAATTGTACTTGGGCGCTGCGAAGTACTCTTGGCCGCCTCGAATTGCACTTGGCCGCCTTGAATCGCACTTGGCCGCGTCGAATTACTCTTGGGCCGCTTAGAATTGTTCTTGGCCGCAAGGAATTGCAGTTGGCCGCTTGTAATTGCAAATGTCCGCGAAGAATTGTTAGACCACAATGTAATTAGTGGTGGCCAAGTGCAATTCCATGCGGGCAAGAGGAATTAGATATGGCCAAGTGTAATTTGATGCGCCATGAGTAATTTGATGCAACCAAGTGCAATTCAATGCGACCAAAAGCCATTCGATTCGTCCAAGAGTAATTCAATGCGGTTAAGTGTAATCCATGCGCCCCAAGCGCATTCTATTTCACCCAGGCGCAACCTTAAAATTACAAAACTAACCAAATTTGCGGCCTTGTCACAGGCTCTCCCGAACTCCAATTTGTATGTGGTTTGAACCGTTGGAAAGCTTGTCTAGTCTACATTCTAACCAAATTAGTTTGAATCCCAAATTATTTATACATCAGAAGATATGATAATTTTACACTCAAACAAGTCAAAAAATAACTTATATTTGAAGAATCGTTTAATCACACCAACATTAAACTGGAGCGAAACTTAATTTACAATGATAAACATGGTATTCAAAGTACTAAAATATGGCGTGATCAATTTATAAAAATATTTTTTTTCGGTTTATGAAAATATTATCGAGATTAGACCAACTCAAAAATCGTTAGTGGCACTAAATGTATAGAAGTAGTCCGATGCTCCCCCCAAATTGTTACGTCCTCGATTTTCAACACAAATAGATAATACATTTTAATAAAAGAACCTCGCATGTCATACCTATTACCCAAAAGGATTTCCCACCTGTTTAATTTACAAACAAGTCCCCCTATTTAAAAGGAATATAACATTAGCACCACGGCCCAAATTAAACTTAAATACAGATACAACATGTTCAGAACGTTACAAACGTTGGTCAAAAGATAATTCAAGTGCAAATTAGTTACAAAGCCATCTTTGGCCAAAAGTAAGTCTAATACAAAGATGATAATGTAACTAAAAGAAGTTAGCTTCCAAAAATCTTCATGTCCAAGCACACCATTGCAGGCAGTCTAATGCTCGATATTCAAACCTGAAAAGAAGTATTTTGTTGAGCTACACTAGCCCAGTAGGAGAATCTTTACCAGTTTTATATGCACATATGATGAAAATGTGAAATAAGAGTGCAAGGAGACAAAGTTCAAGCAGAAGATAACTATGGACTCGTTGGTATATCGATAATCATCCCGTTTGTTTATTATGAGCCAACATCATATTCTATAAGACTTGAACTCTTCCCCAAACCGACTTGCTATCCCAAAATCCCCACCTTCGGTATTTCCACCCCATGCATTACCGTATACACTACGAGGATTACCTTGTTACCACCCCATGCATCATGGTGATCCCTGATGATTCAGTTCACCGTATTACCACCACTTGCGTTACGGGATCCATCTAAGTCTCCGTATTACCACCACTTGCGTTACGAGACCTCCTAATCCATCCCTCGACTCATTCACCTACCCTCGCACTCTACAAGCTAACTAAGACTCTACCTTAATCACACATTCACATAAAAACATTATACGGTGTTCTAACAATGTTGTAAATATGTCACAAACATAACCAAGTAAAATCGATTTATCAATAAGACATATTTCTAACAAAGTTCTAATTAAGGAAATCCTTATTCGGTTCTAGCTAACGGAAAGCTAACGGATCAATGAATACATCAAACCATCGTTGGGAGTCAATTAGACAACTTTGAGATAACTTAGGAAGTGTCCAAAAGGGTTTAGAAATGATCGAGGGTTGAGACGATCGAAGGAACACAAAATAGCATCGAAGCTGTCCAGAACAACAAGGGGTATTGATACCCCTAAATCAAAGAACTAATTACAGGGGGATAGTGGGGATGGTCACCGACGTAATTACGAACTCAGTTTATGCTACATTCAAAATTAAGTTTGCTTTTCCTCAATTTTTTTTGACAACTATCTTAAAGAAGGGTGAAACTACAGGTAATATAAACAACAACAAGTAATTGCCTGGGCCTAAAGTCACGGCGCGGTGCTTTCTAAAAATAGTCAAAATGAAGAATCAAACCCCACTTTTTCAAAATTTTGTGCATGGATACAACGGTTCTTTTTAACGCAATCTCACATGAGGTGAGTCTCAGATATGCGTATGGTCCCAACTCATGCGAGATGAGCATTACAAATTACTCTTGGCCGTATTGAATTGCACTTGGCCACAACGAATTGCAATTGGCCGCTGCGAATCTCTCTTGGCCGTATCGAATTGCACTTGGCCGCGTCGATTTACTCTTTACCGCGTAGAATTTTTCTCGGCCGCTAGGAATTGCAAATGGCCGCAAAGAATGGTGAGACCATAAAGTAATCAGTGGCGGCCAAGTGGAGTTTCATGTGGGCAATAGTAATTTGATGCGGCCAAGTGTAATTCGATGCTGCCAAAAGTAATTTAGTGCGGCCAAGTGCAATTCGAGGTGATCAAGAGACATTTGATTCGTCCAAGAGTAATTCAAAGCGGCTAAGTGTAATTTGAAGCAGCCAAAATTATGATACATTATTATTAGATTTTCATTCATCATTCTTCCAAATATTCATTATTTCCTTGTATATTTCTTGTCTTATACCTGTAAATCTCAGCTATAGAATAAATATGTACAAATCCTATGACCCAAAATTCTGTTCCATATTATATAGATTGCAGTTTGGAACTCATGTGAAAGACCACTGTGTCTGCCCAGACTTCAACGGAGAAATATTCAACGTTGACGCCATCTATCAACTGTGTTCATTCCATTCCACGATCGATAAATTTTGCTGCTTAATGAATTAGGTGAATTGAGATTTTGAGATGGACCACCGAAAGGAATCCAAGAACCCTGTTTGCAGAGGCCTTTGCCATGAAAGTATCAATGGCACATAAGGTTGAACATCTAATTTTCTTTTCTTTGAAGAAATATGTTTTCTGATTATGAAACTATCAATATCCGAGCAATCTAATATTTTGCACAGATGATTTGCTCAGCAAGTAGAAAAATAGAGGTGGTCCGACACTACCACCAAATGCACGACGCAACTTGAAAAACCGAATGCAGAGAAGAAACTCTATCCATATTTCTAACCCTATGATTGGATTTCACTAACTTTTGGTACTTTGAAAATCTTCTTTATCGATATATAATAGGTTTTTATCCGATTTAAAACGAGGGAGATGCGAGTTTTTTACTGAAATATTTTCTTTTCAACTCTCTAAGTGTAAATTGATCATATCTTTCAATGTACAAGTAATTTGAGATTTAAACTACATTAGATAGAAATTAGACTCAACAAGCTTTTTAACGGTTCCAACCTTGCGAAAATCAAAATTCGGGAATGTCCGGGATAAACCTGCAAAGTTTGAACAATTTTCGAGTTTCAATGTGCCTCCGGCGCAAATCCATGCGCCCCAAGCGCATTCTATTGCGCCCAGGCACAACTTTGAAATTTCAAAACTAACCAAATTTGCGGCCTTGTCACAGGCTCTCCCAAACTGCAATTTGCATGTGATTTGAACCATTGGAAAGCTTGTCTAGTCTACATTCTAACCAAATTAGTTTGACTTGCAAATTACTTATACATCAGAAGATATGATAATTTTGCACTCAAACAAGTCAAAAAATAACTTTTTTGTGAAAAATCATTTAATCACACCAACATGAAACTAGAGCGAAACTTAATTTATATTGATAAACAGGGTATTCAAAGTATTAAAATATGGTGTGATCAATTCATAATTTTTTTTTTTGGGTTTATGAAAAAATTGTCGAGATTAGACCAACTCAAAAATCGTCAGAGCCACTAAATGTATAGAAGTAGTCCGATGCTCCCACCAAATGCACAACGCAATTGGGAAAACTGAATGTGTCCTTGTAAGATATCCCTCAACAAATGTTTATATTTCAATTTATGTAAGGGTTAATTACTTGTTGCCCCCTTTATCTATACATGTTTGTCACTTTACCCCATCCTACTATAGAACGCTACAACCTACCCCATTTATCTTCCAATTCCTAACACATAAGGCCTGCCATTTAGTTTGGAATCCAAAAAATTGTCACAGGGGCATGTGCATGTCACATGATCTGTAAAGAAGAAAAAATTAAGTACTCTAATTTTCAATCCGTTTGAATCGGTGCGAAGATCTTATTTCTCTGATCATTTTATTCTAAAGGATCATAATTAATTTTTGGCTCTAGGACTCTTGTTAGTTAGTCCTAAGAGATATTTGGTTTTACTACTTTCTTAGGACTAATAATTAACGAGAGTTCTAGAGTCAAAAATTAATGATGAACCATTAGGATAAAATGATCATAGAAATAAGATATTCGCACCGGTTCAAACGGATTAAAAATGGAACACTTAATTTTTTAAACATATTTTTTAATATATAAACTACCTATGAAAAATTAAGTGCTCCAATTTTCAATCTGTTTAAACCAGTACAAAGATCTTATTTCTATGATCATTTTATCCTAAAGGGTCAATTAATTTTTGACTCTAGAACTCTCGTTAATTACTCCTAAGAAAGTAGTATAACCAAATATCTCTTAGGGCAAACTAACAAGAGCCGAGCCAAAAATTAATTATGATCCTTTACGATAAAATGATCAGAGAAATAAGATCTTCGCACCAATTTAAACAGATTGAAAATTAGAGCACTTAATTTTTTTATTTTTTACAGATCATGTGACATGCACATGCCCATTTGACAATTTTTTGTATCCCAGACTAACAGCAAACATTATGTGTTAGGAATTGGAAGATAAGGGGGGTAGATTGTATATTGGATCAAGGCAGTTATGATAGATGGGGCCCTTGTCAGATTCGTCATAACAACAATCATTTGGATCAGGTCATGTGCTCCGTAACCGTTTTATTCCCCTACGTCATGAATGACGTCACCGGAGGCGGTTGCCAGAGCGTGATCTCTACGCGTTGGCTTGAAGGTCAAGAAAACCTAGGTCTATAAATATAAAGGGATGCTCATTGTGAGAGGTATGTGATTCTACCCTAATCCTTGACCTAACTCACTCTCCCTACATCTAACTTGATCGTCGGAGGGTCACTGGGCAATCGCCGCCCTAGTGACTTGTTGCAGGTCTTCCGGCGAAGCAAAAAGGAGCCCAACCAAGTGTGCTGTCTAGGTCCTGATAATCCGAACTCCTACAATTGGCGACTCCGCTGGGGACCTAGCCACTCATTTCCACACCCGTTCCTTGCTCCTGAATCGAAGATGGTTGAAGTCGACGACGCGCAGCACGGCGGCGCAGCTCATGGGCTCGGTTCCCTCATGGACCACAGCCCGGCCTCCGGCGGAGCCATTGCCCTTGGAAAGACCCATGTATCCGTCGGAGTGGGTGTCGGAGCTTAAACTCCTGATCCAGGCCCGTCTTCCGAGCTACACACCTACATCCGCCATCTCGAGCGGAAGATCGACGATCTCACAACGGTGGTGAAGCACAACAAACATGTCCGGGACGAGTTGGCGGAGATCAAACACCTTCTCCAAATCTCCCCATCTCATTCCTCCGGAAGTCGTGGCGGACGAAGGAATCACCACACCCCCCCCCCCCCCCCAGCAACGAAGTCGTTCACCCGCTAGAGCATCGATCCCGCCCCTCAGTCAAGGATCGTCTCGAGCCACCAAGGCCGGCGGAAGCCCTAGCCGCAAAGGACGCGTCGCACAGGGACCGCTCCCGTTCCCCCATCTAGCCTCAACGGAGACCATCAGCCTTCGAAAGGCTCGGTGGCGGAAGCGTCTCCGCCTCCTCCACCCACTCGGTCTGAGTGGGCAAAATAGGCCGAGAATCTACTCCTAGCCTCATAAGGGCAGCCAGGGGAGATGACGGCCTTGTGGAATTTCAAACCAGGGGGTATCGTGAACGCCTGAAAAACTCCAGAGCTAAAAGTCCCATCATCTCACACCCTGCAGGCGTCCATAGCAGAAGTCCAATGACTGAGAGCCTCGAGCCTTTGGCCCGAGATAGCTACCGAAGGAATCGCCGCAAGCGTTCCCCCCAGAAGTCGGTTAGTGTCCAACCAAAGAGGAAGGAATACGACAGGCTGGACAAGCTTGTTCCACCAAAGCGCACAGCGACTAAGCATCCAGACGGTTTTGACCGTTCGATCCGACCTCATCGCGACGCGCGGCTTACATGGCTCACGACCTCCCCCTTCACAAAGGAGATCGACTCGGTCACCCCACCCAAAGGATTCACCCAGCCCAAGTTTGCAAAGTACGACGGCAAAACCGAGGCCTACACCCATCTAGTGCAGTATAAGCTTGTTATGTCGCTTTTTCTTTGGAACGAACCCTCGGACGATGCCTTCTTGTGTAAGGTGTTTCCGGCAAGCCTCAGAAACCTGGGTCTCACCTGGTTCAATCAACTCCCGGCTCGGTCGATTTCTTCATTCGATTCCCTTTGTGATGCCTTCATGGCCCGGTTCGTCACAAGCAACAAGCATGAGAAAGAGATCGACTCCCTCTTGGCCCTCCGCAAGCACAGCGATGAGACGCTTCGGCAGTACGCCGGCCGCTACTGGGAACTATTTAACGAAATAGAGGGTTGCGACGGTGTCATCTCCGCCCGCGGTTTCAAGTTGGGTCTCACCTCCCAGGACGAGCAAGTCTACGACGACCTCGCCCGCCATAAGCCTAACTCCATAAAGGACCTTATGACTCGTATTGAGGGCTGGTGTCAGCTCATTGAATCCAAGGCGGAGAGAGGCATCGGCAAGTCCACGAGTTCAAAGCCCCCAAATACCTCGGTATCCATACCGATTTCTGCACCTGTCGCAACGCCGAAGAAGCAGGTCAACAATATCAAGCAGTCGCAGAGGAGAGGACCGAAGCCAAATGACTTCAACGCTAAGAAAACCGCCTTCACCATTCCTATCTACCGCATCATCGACCAAGTAAAGGATCAACCCTTTTTCTCCTTCCCAAATCAAAAGCTCGGCACTGAAAATGGGAAAATCAAGAATCCCATCGTTCGATACAGTTATCACAACGAGCAGGGCCACTTCACAACCGCATGCAAGCCCTTCAAGGCTTACTTGGAGCAGCTTGTTGCGGGTGGCCACCTCGGCAACTTCATCGACTACGAGAAGACAGCGGCCCGGGCACAACGTGCCGACACAAACACCGAGGAAGCAGTGCAGACGATTCATGTTATTCACGGCCACCTAAACTCCGAAGCCGCTCGCCTCTTCAGAGACGAGCTGCATGCGGCCTCTTCCTCCAAGCAGGTCATGCTCGTCGGTCCCGAACCTAAGCGCCCGAGGACGATGAAGGCTCTAAGTGGACTATAACATTCACCGAGAAAGATCTCGACCGCGTCCAGCTCCCGCATAACGACGCCCTCGTCGTCATGTTACGCATCGGCACTTTCAATGTCCGACGCATCCTCGTGGACCAAAGCAGCTCGGCCGAAGTCATGTATTACTCTCTCTACAAAGATCTGAAGATTCCGGACACCAATCTCTGTCCTTCCGAAGTTCCCTTTATTGGCTTCAATGGCGCACCAGTCTGGCCCATCGGCACAGTCACCCTTCCAGTTCGTGCCGGCTCGGTAACCCTTGACATCGAATTTGTGGTGGTCGATGTCCCAAGCCCTTTCAACGCGATTGTTGGGCGCACTTGGTTGCACAGGCTTCGGGCGATCGCCTCTACCTATCACCAAGTGGTCCGCTTCATCGGCCACAACGGACACCAAGAAGACTTATATGGAGATCAAACTGCGACCAAGAAGTGCTATGTAAACGCCGTCCGAAGCAGCAAACAGACCTCCCGGGTTAACCTCATCGAAGTCCCTGACGCCCCAGTCTTGGAAGACGTCGGTCGACCCGCCGACGAAAAAACCATTGAAGACTTAACCACCATCCCTATAACCGAAGACGGTTCTCGTTTCTTCCTTGTCAGTTCCTCACTCAGTGATTCTGATCGGAACAAGACGGTGGCCTTTCTTCACCGGAACATCGAAGTGTTCACTTGGACCCCATACAAGATGCCCGGGGTCGATCCATCCTTCATCTGCCACGAGCTCAACATTGACCGAGCCAAACGCCCGGTCATTCAAAAGGCACGTCGGTCCTCTCCTGCCCATTCCGAGGCCGTTATCGAAGAAGTCAACCGACTCCTCAACGCCGGGGCAATCCACGAAGTTCAATACCCCAGATGGTTGGCCAACACTGTAGTAGTAAAGAAGAAGAACGGCAAATGGCGGGTCTGCGTCGACTACTCCAATCTCAATGATGCCTGCCCAAAGGACTTTTTCCCCCTTCCTCGGATTGATCAGCTCGTCGACGCCACAGCCGGCCACGAGCGACTAAGCTTCTTGGACGCCTACCGCGGTTATCATCAGATTGCCATGAGCGAAGGCGACGTCGAGAACACAGCTTTTATTACTCCCCACGGTATCTTTGGGTACCTTGTCATGCCCTTCGGCCTAAAAAACGCCGGTGCCACTTTCCAGCGCATGATAACCAAGATGTTCGAACGCCTATTGGGAGACGCGATGCTTGCTTACATCGACGATATGGTGGTCAAAAGCATGCGTGCAAGCGATCACCTAGCCCACCTCGCCGAAGTCTTCGAAGTCCTAAAAAAGCATAAGCTCCGCCTCAACGCCAAAAAATGTGTATTCGGAGTTAGCTCCGGGAAGTTCCTCGGTCACCTTGTTTCCCAACGTGGTATCGAGGCTGACCGGACTCAAATTCACACCATCGAGCAACTCTCCGCCCCTCACAACAAAAGGGATGTTCAGCGATTAACCGGCATGGCCGCCGCCTTAAATCGTTTTATAAGTTGCTCCTCAGACAAATGCCAACCATTCTTTGCACTTTTGAAAGGAAGCCGGCGCAGCTTTGCCTGGACAGAAGAGTGTGACCGGGCCCTTCTGCAGCTGAAAACTTATCTCTCTGAGGCCCCGCTTCTGGTCACCCCTCGGGATCAGGAAGATTTGTTCCTCTACCTAGCTGTCTCTCCGCATGCAATAAGCTCGGTACTCGTCCGCCAGGAAGAAAGGGAGCACCAGCCTATCTACTACTCAAGCAAAACCATGACTCCTGCTGAGACACGTTACCTTCCCTTGGAAAAACTTGTGCTCGCTCTCGTCTCCGCTTCCCGGAAGCTTGCACCTTACTTCCAATCACATCGTATCACTGTTCTAACCGAGTACCCCCTTAAATCTCTCCTTCGGAAGGCTGATCTCTCTAACAGAATCTCACAATGGGCAGTTGAGCTTGCGAACTTCGAAATCCACTTCCAACCTCGAACAGCTATCAAAGCTCAGGTCCTCGCCGACTTTATCGCCGAACTCACTCCAGCTAACGTTCTTACTTCAACCACGCTGGTCTTTCGTTTTCGTACCAAAAATATAATTTATAAAACCAAGGAATTAACTAGTATTCCGAAGAACAGTGGTTAAGTCCAGGATCGTCCACAGGGAGTAAAAAGCTGAGTTGCAGTAGTTTCAATTAATTTCTAATTTAATTCGGAAAATAAGGAGAAGTTGGATTTGGATTTGGATTTGATTAAACTAAAATTAAACTAGAAAGCAATTAAAGGATTTTTGGAACAAATGAGGGAATGGACTAGGGTTTCTGATTCAGTCTCCCCTTATAACGCAATTGTTTCGAAACCTAGGGTTCATATTCAACATTCAACCAGATCACCATAGGGTAGCAATTCCTATCGATAATCCCCAAAAATATAATCAAGATTCGTACTCCGTATAGGCTATCTCAACACGGCACGGATCGTCTCATTGGATTTAACCATGGCACGACCCGTCTCACGTCGTATAGTCAATCTCAAAGCCTATCTCGAAACATTCAAAATCATTGTATGACAGTGCTTGAAACTCTATAAACAAACACATTCGAATATTAGAAAAAATATAAACTCTCATAAAAAATTATGAATCGACCAAGTCATACAATCAAGTCGAATATAAAACCCTAGAAATTTAACAACTACGCTACTTGGAGAGACCTCCTCATTACCCTAGTCAAATAGTTTAGCCACTCATGGAGTTAGAACAAATAATCATGCAAGTATAAGACTCCATTGAAATAACAGTAAAAGATTAAACCCCAAACTCTTTAGTCCTATACTGTTTCAACCGTGGCACCGTGACGCCGTGAGCCTTTCGTCCTTTGCTCGATGGCAGCGCTGTTCTGGATTTTCTGCGTGGGAAAAAGATATCTGATCGCAGCCCCCGTTCTCTATTATCTCGTTTCTGCCGTGGGACTAATAATATCCCAAAACCCTTTTTCTTCCTTCTTTATATAGTGGACCAATCCACCTCTAATCTGCCGAGATTTTGGCTTCTTCCGTTCATTCCAAATTGTAATGAGTGGGCCCACTTCCTAATTGATCAATTTCCAGCAAAGCATGATTGGGTCACAATGGGTTTTAACCCAAATAAAACTAGTCCACGCCATATACTCATTAATTGCCGCTTCGAACTTTAATTAATTTGACGACCGACTTTGTTTTGACACGAAATAAAATCCGATTCTGCGCTTTAACTCCAAATGTTATCCATCAGCTCAAAGAGTCCTGAAACATAGTCAACAAATATCAAACCCCAAGTAGCGCGCTAAATGGACATAACAAGTCTAAGTTAGGGGGCGTAAATAGGCATATTTACCCACCTATCACACGCCTCAACGCCCGGAAGCGTTCCCCCAGGCAACCCCAAGCTCTGCCCGGAAGCTTTTCCATGGCAATATTTGGAAGATGTACGTCGATGGCGCCTCCAACAACCGAGGCGCCGGAGCCGGAATCGTACTCCTCTCCCCCTCCGGTGTCCTGCATGAAAGCTCCGTTTCTATAAACTTCCCCGCCTCCAACAACGAGGCCGAGTATGAAGCACTCATTTCTGGCCTCAAGACAGCCCAAGCGCTCGGTATCGAGGAACTCGTGGTCTATAGCGACTCCCAACTTGTCATTAACCAGTTGTCGGCGGAATACGAGGCTCGGGACGACCGAATGCGGACCTACCTCAGCTCCGCTGTGCAGCTCATCAAGTCTTTCAAAGCCATCCGAGTCGAGCATATCGCCCGCGAACAGAACGCCCACGCCCACGCACTCGCTGGGCTTGCTTCGGCTTGCTCCTCCTCAGAACATAGATCTATCTCCTTCAGCGCCATCGATAAGCCCAGTTTCAAGCTTGAAGTCTTGAGCCACGAGGTCCTCAATATTGACCTCGGCCCAAGTTGGATGGATGAAATTATCGGCTGCCTGCGCGACGACATCCTCCAATGCAATGCAACTCATTGATATGCCAATGCCAAGAATATATAGCATATGCAAAAATAGTTCTAGAGGCTATCAAAACATAGAAATAAATCATGGCACCCAAACTTAGCGTGTGTGAGCAAAGACCTCGACTACAAGTGAACCACAACTGAGCACCCTCTACGGGCCGAGCCTCGACTTCAATTCTTACCGTGTCATGCACTCAACAACAGAAACACTCGAAACAAGGTGCATTTAATAGACTCTCATTGTGTGCGGGCGAAAGTTATGCGATAAAGAACCAAAGCATCCCGCACACTCAGACGCGAAAAGAAAGCTTTTTAAAGTGGACACAAGATCTCATGAATGGAATGTCAAGTATTAAAGACTATATCTATCCATCGATCACAACCCATTGCCCCTAAGATCAAATAGAACTTTTATTCGGTTATATCGTTGGATAAGGGAAAGTGCTTCAAAGGTTAGGCTAAATCATAAGCAAATGTCCGAGAATAGGCCAAAACAACATAGGGCAAGTAATAATGTGCGCCCCCTCTCATCATTCTTTTCAACTCCGCCTTATCTCTCTTATTATTCACCATTCACACAATTCCACAATGAAGTTCACATGTTTCTTTCTTCAAACAAATGCATAGTTGTCTTCCCCTTTTTCATTCAAGTTCTTTTTTTTTTCTTTTGCAATTTTCTCAATTTTTTTAACAATGGGGAAGAACACTCCACAATTTCAGCACATATTTCTCAAATACACTCCATTCTCTCCAAAAAATTAACCTTCACATGACTAACTTGCCATTCTCAAGACACAATATGGTTGGTGAAGCTTAACAAGAAAAAGGCTCATGCAAGAAGCTCAATGTGGCTTGCAAGGGATAAGTGTTTAAGAAAAAGAAACGAACCGGCTCAAAGCAACAAATATGGCCTACTATCATCTCCTAGGGGCAATACAACCATCTAACTTTCCATTCCCAAAAATTAAATAATAGGCATGCATTAAGTCTCAATACTTGACGACAAAAATAATGAGATCGACAACAATTAAGCTCTTTTTTTTTATTATGACAAACAAAGAATTTATGTGACACCGCTCCAAAGGAAAGTAAGGCACTAAAGCTCACATGGGCATAAGTCTCCACTAATCTAGCCATTGAAAGACTCAAGTCACAACTCACAAGCAGTCAAGGTCCAAAAACGTGCAGTGCAAAGATGCTAAGAGCGTATGCCAAGATAAATTCCTATCGCCAAGCTAGCAAAAAGAACTACCATGCAACATAAATATTCAAGTAATGCCCACAGATTCTCAGCACAAACAACCAACAAGTAAACATCACATTCTCCAAGTCTCAAGTTGGAAAAATTGGATGGCTCACCCATCGCTAAGTCATGGAACGCTAACAACCTCAAAAAGTTCTACGGCTAAGCGTTCTACTACTGAAGTCCTTTTACTTGTTCACTTGTATTTCTTTTCATTAAAAAGTTAAAGGCAGTACGACTGTGTAATGGCAGTGTCCCACCAAGTTTGAATGAAAATCCATCTTTGCCTATGTCTTAGTTGTGTTATCTGTTTATGCTGATTCAATTACTCCCACTTGGTTCTTCTTCATTGGACCATTTTACACAAACTTCTGAGATTTTGTCCTCCAATAGGTGACACCCTTGGACAAGAATCCCACCAAGTCGCCACGGCCTCTTCGGTCGTTTACACTTCTGGTTAGTCGCATTAAGGACACTCGGCTTCCCCGCCGAACCCCTTATACCGACTCACCAAAGTCTCTCACCGCTCGGGCCTGCTGCGTCCTGAACCTATGGCCGCGGCCTTATCCCTTGGCGACGCACTTCAAGTCCCCTAGTGGTACTTTTGTCTCGCGCGTTGTCACCTCACCAGGACCACTCACGTTGGCAAGACTTACAGCTTCGGTTTTCAACCGACATCTCTTGCGCTCAAATTTGCTTCGGATCATGCTTCCAAAAACTCTTCGGTATAAGTCCGCTTCTGAAGCATAACCGAAGCAAGGGCATCGATACAGCATAACAATAGCAAAAGCAAACACAACGGTGCACAAGAAAGAGACATTCATTCATAATGAAAACTAAAAGTTAACTCCATTCAAAGCTAAAACCTTAACGAAGGCCCTGGCTCTACCAACTGTTCGGTGCCAATCCTCCACAACTATTACAACTTGAAAACAGCGAAACTCCAACAAGCTGGAGCTATCCAAACAAAGTAAAAAAAAAAAGAAAGAAAGAGAGGAAGAAGGTTACAACCATTCTATGCACCCTCAGTTGGAGCTGCGGCGTTGGGATCAGCCTGACTCCCAAGGCCTTGTACCTCCTCTTCCTCTTTGGGAAGCACAAGCTCCTCGGCTGGCGGTTGGGGCAAGGCTCGGAGTTCGGAATCATCCGGGAGGTCAAGTTTTCTCAGAAGAGCTTCATGACCGAAGCGCAGCCCGTCCATGAAGCGATCTCTGCGAAGCTCCCCCTCGATCTCCCGAACCTGCCTTTTATACTCCACGCCGGCCGCATCCCAGCCTTCGCCGTAGCCTCTGTCTCTGGCCGCTTTGACCTCCCGGGCTTGGGTCACCCGCAGAGTTTCCGCGTCTTCCTCGGCTTTTGTAGCTCGGCGTTCGGCAAGCACGCGCTCCGTCTCACTCTTCTGAAAGTCGGCTTGGTAAAGTTCACAAGATGCCCGAGCCGCTTTCAAGTCCTCCTCCCTCTCGACGAGGGCCCACTTCAGCTCCTCCCTCTCGAGCTCTCGAGCTCTGCTTCGGTCATTCAGTGCCAAAGCCCGAGCCCCGGCCTGTCAGCAGAAAGAAGGGTAAGATAAGCACAGAATATTACTCAAAATGCCACAAGAGGATATGAAAGATAACTTACAGCCAATAGTGCCTGTGCGATCTCCCCGGTTATGTCCTCGGTCCTGCCGCCGATAGCTTTGGCGTCTCGAGGAAGAACGCAGGAACGCAGCAATCCGAACGCCGTGCCAATGTTGCTGGCGGCGCTGTCAGCATGGGTGATCGGACGCCCAGAATAGTGACGAACCTCCGGGGCCCATACCACCTCCCTGGCTGCGGTCCGAACCTCGGAGTTAGTTCCCGCGCCGTTGGTTCCCTCCTCCTCGTCCTCCTCCCCAATGACAATGGGATCCTTGTCCCTTTCCTGGGTCTCTTCAGCCTGCTCTGGCCGAGCTCGCTTCTCTGGGCGCCCCTTCGGGGACGCGGGAGTGGTCCCCGACGTCCCAGCCCCTGGAGTGCTGGCTGGAACACTACCTCGGCCAGCCGGCCTCCGGCGCCGAAGGTTAAGGACTTCTCTTCCGCGACCGCTCATCTCGTCACTAAGTCCGGTCCTCTCCGGTGTGTCCCGGTCAAGCTCCTGTCGAATTACGCCTCGGGGTCCGGAGCTGCTGCCCTCGGTGTCTTCGGTTCCGGTCACCCCTCTCCCCCTTCCTTCTCCTCTTCCCCTGCCTCTATCGCGTCCTCTACCAGCCCTTGGCACACCTTGTTGCCTCGGTTTCTTCTTCAAAAAGCTGGTGTAGGATGCCACGTAGCCGAGCAAGTCAGGGGCGTACCGATTTTCAAGCGGGATCGCGAAGGCGGCTGTGATTCGCGATCGAACAACTCTCTCCCGAAGCCCAGCAACGACACCCTCAGCTGCGAGAACAAAACAACAAACAAGGACAAATCAATACAACAGAGAAAACACGATTACATATCAAAAACATGTACCGAAGCGAAAAGTTTACCGACCTGGGGCTCCATTCTCAAATGGAACAGTGGTGGTTGTGTCTGCTCTTTCCCTGAGACCGAACATGAAATTCCCGGTAACCGAGACGTAAAGAACTGCCCACTCTTCGGAGTCGGGCAGGTGATCAATCAAGAATGTGTCATAGCAAGTGCGGCAAGACAAATAGTATCGCTGATACTCTCGGTTGACCCCAAAGAGGTAGACTCCGAAGAGTTCCTCCAGCCCGAAGGTCAGGTTGTAGTGCCTCCTCAGCTCTATGATACTCGTAATTATCCTATACGAGTTCATTGTGAGTTGGGAGGAAGTGAGGTTTAGGGTTCGGAGGACCCTTCGGACGAATTGGTGAAGAGGAAACCGATCCCTCCCTCGGTTATAGCCATGAGTGGAAGGATCAAGGCTCCCTCTCGGTGGGGCAAATCCCTGGGGTCGTTGTTCGGCAGCAGCCGAACCTCAACGTCGTGAGGCATGCTGTAAACCCGTTTGAACTCTGCGTATGCGGCCGCCGAACCATCGAAGTATTGGTTCCGGTAAGGACATGGCCTCATTGGCCTTCTTCGTCCTCGAACTTCCTCTGGGGCATCAGCGAACGGTCCCGGCCCCTGGTTTGAAGTGCTCGGTGCGTCAGTCATCGTCGGGTCAAAGGCTGTCCTCTGCTGTGGGGCTGTCCGAGGGTCGTAGGGCTCGATCGAGTCAATGGGGATTCGGTAGAAAGCGTTGGACCGGATTTCCGCGAATATCTCTTCAATATCAGCAGCGGGGACCGAGCTACTGGAACTGCTCGAGGAGAGCTCAACGACCATTCGCCCCTACCTAACAGACAAAGACGTACAAAAAACCCGTTAGCTATGTGCTCAGGGAAAGGCAAGAAGACTTAACGAATGGGACAGAATGATCGTTACTCCTCGGAACCTACTGGCCTCGGTCAAGCTTTTTTGCATCCCTCTTCTGGAGAGCGCATCTGGGGTCTATACTAATCCTAGAGTCGCGGGTTGAATTTAGCCCTCGGGAAGAATTTAGACCTCGGGAAGAATTTAGGCCTCGGGAAAAACAAGAACAACGCTGGGAAATCCCCAACGCCACCGCAAGCCAGAGGCGGCGTATGGTGGCTCGATCATGAAACGCCTCAAAAAGGATGAAAGACTCGAAGAAACTGAGCTAGAAGTAAAGATTAAAGCAAGGAAACCAACGTACCACAAATGCAGGCGTTGCTTCACGTCCAAAGCGTCCAAACGTTGATTCACAAGCGGAGATGAGCGATGGCGGCATTAGAACTTCAGAGCGGAGGGTTGAACTGCCGTTCTCCTTCTCTCTCCCCTATTTATATTAAGAGAGACGATCCGATGTGCGGGAAGCGAAGCGTTGTGCATCGAGCCATTCGATCTTTGACACGTGTCCTCATCGGATGGTCAGTATTTGGAATTCAGAACCGAAGTCAGAGCGCCGTATGGCCGAACCATTGGCTTCGTGACATGTGTCCCTGAAGTGACGTTTCGTACTGATTGACTGACACGGCATGTGCCGAGGCAGCTTTTTGCCTCCCCAGCGCCTCGGTGGATTTGACACGAAGATTTCTCGCTGCCAGAAGCGGTTGGTGAGGGATTCACCGAAGCCCCTCCGTCCATCAGGGATGCCTCTCGGAGAAGAAGTAGTGGCTCGTTAGGAGATCAAGACCCTGAAGCGAAGATGTGGGGCTCCAGGGGTCTTGAGGGGCTATTGTGGTGGCTCCGGTTATCATGTCAGTAACCGAGCCGCATACATGAACCAGCATCTTAGCAGGACTGGCCGAAGGGCCGAAGAGTGCCAATCTCCCCTGGTCCCTGGTATGGTATCTCACCCGGGACTGTGATTCGGTTTGGGTGTCTTCCGAGATATTGGATCAAGGCAGTTATGATGGATGGGGCCCTTGTCAGATTCGTCATAACAGCAATCATTTGGATCAGGTCATGTGCTCTGTAACCGTTTTATTCCCCTACGTCATGAATGACGTCACCGGAGGCGGTTGCCATAGCGTGATTTCTTCGCGTTGGCTTGAAGGTCAAGAAAACCTAGGTCTATAAATATAAAGGGATGCTTATTGTGAGAGGTATGTGATTCTACCCTAATCCTTGACCTAACGCACTCTCCCTACATCTAACTTGATCGTCGGAGGGTCACTGGGCAATCGCCGCCCTAGTGACTTGTTGCAGGTCTTCCGGCGAAGCAAAAAGGAGCCTAACCAAGTGTGCTGTGTAGGTCCTAATAATCCGAACCCCTACAACACTCACCTCAATTCTTGTTTTGCCATTTCGGAAGCAGAGTGATGGGGAGGAGAGAGGGAGAGAGTAAAGAATATAATTATGTATAATCTGTAAGTTTACCATAAAATTAAAAAATAGAAAGGGTGGGTATTAGCTAGGGAATATCAGCGTAAAATCATGTGAAAGTTTACCATTTCCCGTTTCAGAAAGAATAGTTTCAATACCCATATATAAAGAATACCCATAAGGAATATATATTGCTTTGCCATTTCAATACCCACATATATTGCTTTCCAAATTAAAATCTCGTTTGCTTTGCCGTTTCAATTAATTGCTTTGCCGTTTCAATTAATGGCATGTTAAAATTGGGGTAAAAGGTGAAGATGACAGTCCCAGCATTTAGAGTGGTTTGGACTGTTGCAATGCATGTATTCTGATACTGCAAAAACCTGGTATCAACCAGAGCAATTCTGGAAGTAACAGGCAAACCTTTTCTCCCATGGAAAGTGACGGCCAAACGGATTGCTCCAAAATGAAGGTGGGTAAATCCTTGTTGTTGCCAAAGACGAGGCAGGTCAACGGGGATTTCTAGAGGTAAGAGCTGTTCAGCTTCTGTAGCTGCAATGAAACACTGGTCAAATTTGGAAGCTTGGATATACTCTTTTACAGAAGTGGGACGTTTTGTGGAGAAAAGTTGGGTGACGGATTTCTTTACAGAGGTTTGAGGACGGACAAAAGTATTATAAGGGTTTAGAAAAGGGAGATCAGTAAGGGGAACCTTACTGTCATCAGGAAGGTACTCAAACTCATACAAGTACTCTAGACTAGAGGAGGAAGATGTAGAAGAATTTCTACTGGTGGAAGATCGTGAAGGAACAAGAGAAGAAGTAGCAGAGGAGTGGGTGGTAAACAGACGATTCATGATTAAGAAAAAGTCTGGGATTTTCTTTTCTTTTCCTACGACAAAGCTTTTCCTTTTGCAAAATAGGACCTTCAACTAATTTTGATTAATAAAATTCTGTATACTAGGGAAGGTAAACCGAGATACACTGCCAACTCCTGGGCCAAAATCTCAAGGTACTTTATCCCACTGATACAAAATTCTTTTAACCAAAATAGTTAGTGAAGTTTCTGATGTGGAGGATCCTGAGAAGGCAACCACAGAGCATACGCTTCAAGTTTTTTCTTTTAGAAAAGATTTGAAGTAGTGTTGGAAAAGAATTTTCCCAGAAGGGGTTTAAGCTAGAATGGAAGACATGGCTCTGATACCACTATTCCAGACACTAAGTGGGTACAAACACAAAGTAGGAAGGATGCTAAGAGAGAGAATAAAGAACACAGGATTATAAGAGAACACACTGATATTATTGCTTACTGGCTTAAGTCTGGTTTTTACAATGAGGAGAACCTTCCTTTTATAGGCGAAGGGGGTTAATACAAACAAGGGTGCAAACATCAGTGCTTACATCATTGTACAGGATTACAACATAATTGTCCTACAACTATTTATAACTTTTGGACGAGGAAGTCTTACAACCTACTACAACCTAGGCAGACAAACTATTACTAGCTTTACCACCTTTTGACAAATCTAAACAAGCCAGATATAAACAGTAAAAGTAAAACCAATAATCTCACCCCCTCTGTGGAAAAGAGGGTAACTACTACACTTTATTTTACATCACGCCAAAGAGACAGCTGGCCTGAAAAATTATTCAGGTTTATCCGATCCACTGCTTCCAGAAGAGTCTGCAGTCAAGTAATACTGTTCCAAAAGATAGCGAATATTTTGGCGCCATTCTTCAGGATAAGTATCATTAAATTTCCAGTTTGCAGATTTATAATGGAGGAGAGATGAGGGAACCTCTGCAGGTGTCAAGCCATTGAGTGAACACATCGTTTGAGTCATGACCAGATAATTTCCATGGAGGATCTCAATGCTTGGGGGCGCTTGATGTGCTGAAAGGAACATAGTGTGATACTCCTTTCGCCAAGTGATAGAACCATCTGGATTAGGGAGACACCTGTTGTTGCGACTTATCCAAAAAGCAAATTGGAGATCTTCATTGGGACCGATAGGGACTTGCCTGATCTGTTGTTGCCAAAATGGTATGTTGCCAAAAAGTGAGAGAAATTTCAAAAAGAAATCCTCTGG
Organism: Rhododendron kiyosumense; assembly: GCA_019656275.1. Classification (NCBI taxonomy): domain Eukaryota; kingdom Viridiplantae; phylum Streptophyta; class Magnoliopsida; order Ericales; family Ericaceae; genus Rhododendron; species Rhododendron kiyosumense. Next base: position 587,665 of record BPLS01000201.1, on the reverse strand, counting down.
GGGTTGGACTAGATTGAAAGCTGCACGGGCAAGATACACCAAGGCTGCTGATTTATTGAAACTGACGCTTATAGTATATACATCAACTAAATACCACAAGAGAAGGTAGGCTTCTAGTTTGAAATAAAAGACATTATGGTAAGACACTTCAAACTGGGTGAGAAAGGGATAAACAGGATGGAAGGGTAGACCTTTTAAAGAACCTTCATCAAGACCATATTTGAAAATACAGAGATGTTGAAGGTTTTGACACATCTGGACACATCTAGACAGAAGGGTTAACTCCAAAAGACGAAACTGAAGGTGGATAGGAAGATTGACTGGGTGGAAACAGGAAATCATGGGAAAACAACCAAGGACAAAAGAATGGGATTTTGTTTTGGAAAACTGGTTGATTTCTTTTCTGAGTCTAGACAGAAAATCTGGGAGGACGTTGGTTTTTCCTTTTATGTGGACAGCATCAAAACTCCAATTAGAAAACCAATTTGCCCATCTAAGTAACTGTGCCTTTGGAAAGTGCTTCTGTTTGAACTTGAGCATGCTGGGAAAACTCATCATATCAGTTTCAATGAGAAAATGATGACCGATTAGATGAAATTCAAACTTCTCAATGCTCCTTTTGATTGCCAGAATTTCCTTGTAGGTAGAGTGGTAATGAAGTTCTACTGGAGAGAAAGCACCACTCTTGTATCCACAAATTCTGCGCTTCTGTTCTGAATTTTCTTCCAAAAGAACTGCTCCCCAATAGAGATCAGAGGCATCTGTCTGGAGAACTCTTTTTCCATCTGAAGGTATGGTTAATGAAGGAAGGGTTTTGGATATGGCTTTGAGGTCTGTGACAGCTTTTGTACAATGAGATGACCAAGGAGGAGGGTTTTTCTTTAGAAGGGCTGAAAGAGGTGTACGGTATTGGGCAAGGTTGGGAATGAAATCAGCCATATAGTTAACAATTCCAAGGAACTGTTGAACTTGTTTGACTGTGAGATTTTCATCTAGAAAATGGTCAAGTTGAGAGGCTATATGTGGCTGGAGGAGGTATTGACCTTTAGAGATATGCATCCCTAAAAAATCAATTTCTGGTTGAGCAAGTAGCATCTTTTTCTCTGAGAGCATAATACCATGGGTTTTGACTAGGGAGTGAAAAGATTGTAATAAAATAGCATGAGACTCAATATCTGGGGAGAAGAGGAGGATATCATCAATATATACAAGGGCTAAGGATAGAATAGGAGCAAATACCCGAATCATGGCCTTTTGAAACAAAGATGGAGCTGTTTTTAATCCAAATGGCATGACTGACCATTGGAAGTGGTGATCTGGAATGCAAAAACCAGTCTTGGGACGATCATCTGGATGGATTCCTAGTTGCCAAAAACCTGCTTTCAAGTCAAACTTGGAGAAAATTTGAGCTTTAGGCAAGTTTGCAAAAAGAACACTTCTCCGAGGAAGAGGGAACTTGTTATCCTGCAAAAAATGATTAAGAGGCTGGTAATTAATAACCAGGCGGAGTTTTCCTCTTATCTGCTCTGTTCTTTTATTGACATAAAATGCTTCACATGCCCACTGAGAGGTTGTGGGCTCAATCAATCCTTCTGACTGGAGTTGCTGGAGTTCCTGTAGAGCAAGCTGGTAATGTTCTGGGTTCATTCCATGATGGGTTGCTTTGGTAGGGTTGATGTCTTCATTTTTCTTAAAGGGAAGAGAAATGAAGAAGTCTGGGTTTTTCCAAAGTGGGTTGGAACATTTGGTAAGGAACTGAGAATGGGATTCTGCACAAGAAGTTTGGATTATGGTTTCTTTGATGGAGGAGAAAGTTTCTATGGAAAAGAGGTTGGGTTGAGTGGTCCAGGGTAACAGGTAGTTTTTGTATTTCAATCCTTTCTTGAGCCAAAAGACTTTGCTGAGATTTTGGAGGATATCAAAGCCTAACAATAAATCTTTTCCTGGGAGATCAGAACCATAAACTTGGTGTTTAATGGTGTATCCAGGGAAGAGTTGAATGGTAATAGGCTTACTGAGCAAGGAGATGACAAAAGTCTCGCCATTGGCTGCTGTAAAGGGTCTGAAACATGACTGCCAATAGGACCTGGGGAGGATTGCTGGATTGAGAATGGAGGCTGCTGCACCAGTATCAAAGAAAGCAATAACTGGTATGGGTTTTTCATATTTGCCAAGTAGGATGTTGACCTTTGCCAAGGGTTGAGCCAGCATGATGTTTGAAAATCCAAAAGTTTGGATTTCATAGGGGAAAGAGTCAGGCTCATCGGAAGAATCATCCGATTCTGATGAAGAGTCATCAACGGTGAAAGCAAGGACTGCGTCGTCTGTTGCTTCATCATCAATAGAGAATAGTGATTCAACATCAGCATCTTCAAGGTCATCATTTATGAGAGCCAAAGAGCTCACCATTTTTTCTCTTGCTGCTTTGTTGGGACACTGTTTTGCATAGTGCCCTTTCTTTCCACATATGTAGCAACGATCAGACTTTCGCTGCCCTCTGAATTTCTTCTTCTTGAAGAATTTCCATTTCTTCCGGCGTGAGAACTTGCCAGATTTTGGAAATTTTGAAGACTTGCCAGGGGATCGGAACTTCCATTTCTGAAAATGTTTGGATTTCCGATAGGACGGTCGGCAAGTGCACTTCTTGTCTTTGCACTTAATGGATAGATCAAGACGGTCACATGCTTTACCAAGTGTCCTTGTTCTTCAAGAGTTCTGAGGAATTTCTGGTGATTGCACAACTTTTCCAAGGCAATCAAAGAATGCTGATAGATACCACCAAGAGAGGTGGCATTCAGCGTCAATCCTTTTGTCTGAAGGAGCCTTGTTGTCTCATTTCCCAGTGGTTCAGGAAGGGAATTGAGAAAAGCTTGCTTGAGGTTGACATCATCCATGCCGTTGAGGAGATAGAATCGCTGAGACATGCGATTATAATGAATCTCCAAATCTTTCCTTTTGAAAGAACAACACTTCATGCTGAGATATTCTTCTCGGACAAATTCTTTAGTGTTGTCATGGTCACCAAGAAATTCAGTATGCAGGACTGAGATAAACTGATCAAGAGTTGGAAGTTGTTTCAGCTGCAACTGTCGGTACTCACCAAGGGCTAAGTACCATTGACGAAGACGGCCAAGAAATTTTGCTATACACTTCGTAAGGACAATACTTAGTGTAGCATGTGGGATAAGCATAGCCGCTGTGCACCAAGCATGGATTTCATAGAGTTTATCCAACCATTTTGATGGGGGTATGGTATCAAAAGAGAAACCTTGGGTATGGATGTTGGACTGTGAGAAGGAATCAAAGGTTGGAATTTCTGGAGTTGTGTCAAACTCAGGTTCTTCTTCAATGATGGGATCGTCAACATTTTCCTCTGGGTTTTCTGGGTTGTTTTCTGGGTTCATCATGAAAACATGAGGAATGGGCACGGAGTTTGTGGATTCATCATCCGAATCAAACTCAATGGTTGATTCAGGAGATTCAATGGTTGGTTCAGGTATAGTGGCTAAGGTATGTAGGAGAGTGGAGAGTGGATTCTTGGAAGGGTTAGAAGTTGGTTGGACCATTAACTGAGGTGACTTGGATTTTGGATCAGATGGGTTAGGAGGAGTTGAGATAGGTGGAACAGAGGTAGAAGTAGATGGTGAAGTCGAAACCGGTGGTGGTGGAGATGAAATTGTGGAAGGCTGGTTTGGTTGGATAGGTTTTATCTGGGGCTTTGGGAGAGGAAGTTTTGGTGGAGATGGTCTTTTTGGTGGAGGAAGAAAAGCTGATGAGCTTCCAAAGATATTGGACTCACCAAATGCTGAGGTAGGAGGTATAGGTAAGGGTTGAGACATCTGAGGATACCCAAACAAACTTTGTTGAGAGGAAGATGAGAACATGTCAAATGAACTTTTCTGTTGAGAATACTGCTGAGCTTGGAGAGAATGAAGCTGGTTCTTGAGATGCTTCATTTCAGCATCCTTTTGAGAAAAAGCTGCTGAAAATGCTTGGTTGGTATAGGCCATCTGGAAAAGTTCTTGGTGAATAGTTTGAATTCTTTGCTGCAAATCTCTAATAAGAAGTTCCAGAGTGGACAACTTCTTATTAACGGTATTCTCCAAATTTTTCTGAGAGTTAACAATTCGCTGGAGAATTTGGTTCTGAGCTAGATAATTTGCTGATTGCCAATTTATCGCTGCTTCTGCTGCTGACACCGTTTTGGTACTACCATCAGGGAGAATGGTAGCAGGATCTGGAATTTTATGACGGTGAGTTGTCCTCTCTTGGGAATTATGGAATTTCAAGGGAGGAAAATCTTCTTCACTCCAGGAGGATGAGGAAGTGAACATGAAACATCCACTTGGTTGGTTGGATGAAACATCATTAGATGGAGGTTGAGGTGACGGAGGAGATTTACAAGGTGTGGGAGGAGACGAAGGACATACAGGACATGGGTCATCATCACTAAAGTCTTCATCATCTTCTAAACGAAGACTTTCTTCATAACAATCATCACAATCACAGGCATCAAAATAACAATGACCTGTTTCTGGGTTTCTGAAATAATAGACTGGGAGACCATTGGGTTTGAATTATTGAATTGGAGGATCAGGTCGAGAACAATCTACAAACATGTGAATTTTCGAAGGGAAAATGACAGGATGGGTTGACGATGAGGCAGGGGTGTCTTTTGGAAAGGAGATTTCCACAGTACCATCAGGTTTTGGGATGAAAGTGGGATTTGAGGATTGAACAGGAATAGGTTTGTTTTGATTTTTCTCGTAAGCTGTGACCCAAGATTCTGGGAGAAGCTTGAGAAGTTCAGGACGGGAAATTTGACGTGGGACATGGACACATGAAGCTTGGTGAGGTGCATTAACAGTGAGGAAGAGAGCTTCATCGGTGGAAAAGGGTAAGGACATGTCAAAAGCATGGTTTTGGAGACGGTAGGCCATTTGGTAGTGAAGGGTGGCTGCATAGGTGGTGGAAATTTGAGAGGCACCGCCAATTTGAACTTGTACTTTCAAGGCAGATAGCAGATGAGGATCTGCTAATGGCATGTTAAAATTGGGGTAAAAGGTGAAGATGACAGTCCCAGCATTTAGAGTGGTTTGGACTGTTGCAATGCATGCATTCTGATACTGCAAAAACCTGGTATCAACCAGAGCAATTCTGGAAGTAACAGGTGGTGAGCTCTTTGGCTCTCATAAATGATGACCTTGAAGATGCTGATGTTGAATCACTATTCTCTATTGATGATGAAGCAACAGACGACGCAGTCCTTGCTTTCACCGTTGATGACTCTTCATCAGAATCGGATGATTCTTCCGATGAGCCTGACTCCTTCCCCTATGAAATCCAAACTTTTGGATTTTCAAACATCATGCTGGCTCAACCCTTGGCAAAGGTCAACATCCTACTTGGCAAATATGAAAAACCCATACGAGTTATTGCTTTCTTTGATACTGGTGCAGCAGCCTCCATTCTCAATCCAGCAATCCTCCCCAGGTCCTATTGGCAGTCATGTTTCAGACCCTTTACAGCAGCCAATGGCGAGACTTTTGTCATCTCCTTGCTCAGTAAGCCTATTACCATTCAACTCTTCCCTGGATACACCATTAAACACCAAGTTTATGGTTCTGATCTCCCAGGAAAAGATTTATTGTTAGGCTTTGATATCCTCCAAAATCTCAGCAAAGTCTTTTGGCTCAAGAAAGGATTGAAATACAAAAACTACCTGTTACCCTGGACCACTCAACCCAACCTCTTTTCCATAGAAACTTTCTCCTCCATCAAAAAAACCATAATCCAAACTTCTTGTGCAGAATCCCATTCTCAGTTCCTTACCAAATGTTCCAACCCACTTTGGAAAAACCCAGACTTCTTCATTTCTCTTCCCTTTAAGAAAAATGAAGACATCAACCCTACCAAAGCAACCCATCATGGAATGAACCCAGAACATTACCAGCTTGCTCTACAGGAACTCCAGCAACTCCAGTCAGAAGGAAATTGCTGGGGTCTTAGAATGGAAATGAATAGAGGGTGGAGATTTATGTAGAAAAATATGCATTAAATCAAATGGTCAAGATTTGTGTAGGAAAAATGTGTGGGCCACCACACCGTCGCAATTTGTATTATAGATTTCAAGGATATTACACTAAATTTAGGATTTTTATTTTTAAAAATATTTAGGGGTCCAAAGCAAATTAAAGTCTTGTTCCCCTCTGCTCAAGACCGGTACTATTTTGGTTCCACTTATGGTTCAAAGTTGGCCTAACTTTTCCACACCACCCCCGCCCCCACACACCCCCCCCCCCCCGTGAATATGGATGTTATTTTTCCCTGAGTTAGAAAAGCATTTTAATTTTTTGTATCGAGAAGTTTTGGAAAACATTCCAAGGAAAAAGTAAAGGTTAGGATGGCTTTTATTTGGATACATTACTTGGGTTAATCGCAATACTATGTAGCCACTACAATAAACCACACACACTACTATATATAGCCAAGTGCTGTTAAATGAATCAAGCTATTTTAATTTGAGCAAATTTTCGCTCGTTAAAGCTTGATCAATTAGATTGGTTGGTTACATAAATAAGTTAAACTTGAACATTTACTTGAAGCCCATTAAATTAAAGTTTCAAATAAAGTTCCAACAAGCTACAATTAGGCTCATTTGGTTAATGATGCATAAAAATTAAAGCTATTTGTTGGACTCAATTAAAGCTCGTTCAAGATGAGCTCGCCTCATAAATAAGTTAAACTTGGACTCATCTTGAACATCGTAAAGGTTTAAAACCAAGTTTGATTAATCACATGCTCCGCTCATTCTACTCAATTATCACCACTATATATATGGCTCAATTTTGCATAATGAAGCCAAAAAGAAATAGTGAGATTCTAATTATAATATACATTCAATTTAAGAACCAACGTTTTGAGGAGAAGGAAATGTTGTTCACAAGTTGCATATTGTGGGCTCCTCCTCCGAAACTAACCAAAAATAAAAAACTGAAAAATCGAACTTTTTATTTTTTTTTTAAAAAAACAAATGAATTCATAAATTTATCTAAGAGATCATCTCCACAAGTTAATCATGACAGGCAATGCAAGCATCAACGGCCACCATAACCCGACCAACATTTCCGAGTTGTTGGATTCATTGCAATAGAGCTTGTTGTTGTGATATGTGCACACAGTTTGGTTCCTGAAAATAATATTTCATCATCAGTAATTAATATTTGGTTTAGCAGAAGAATGGACTTGTTCGTTTAGCATACTTAACTTGTTTTAACTTTGTTTTCCAATCATTACCCTATATCTTTCTTCAATCATTACCCTATTTCTCCAATTATTAATTTCATTTCTCTCTCTATCTCTCTCCACTCATTACCTATCTCTCCAATCATTACCCTATTTCTCTCTCCACCCACTACCAAAACTAAAATACCCAAATGTGATAAACGAACAAGGCCATTGATTTTATAATCTTAAAAGAAAAAATTTAAATTGAAGAGTTATTGTAACACCTCGTTCCACGTCGAAAATCTACATGGATGGTTTTTAGCACATAATATGATTTCTTTGTCTTATGGGGTGAAATTGGTGGGGTGCAATTCACCCCTTTGCGTCCCAATATCGATCAACTTTAATTTATTTCCATAATCACAACTGTTTATATTTTAGATCGATCTTGCCAAGTTTTGGACATCTGTAAGTACAAGATCCGAGCTGAGCACATTTAGAAGGGGAGGGTTCAAGTTCAATGTGTGCGAAATGCAATTCACCAATCAAAAGTTTTTCGGATCATGTACTTATAGATGTCCGATTAAGATAACTTTTGTCGATGATGAGTATCTCGACGAGATCCAATGCAGATTGATATTGGGACACAAATGGGTGAACTGCATCCTTGCAAAATTCACCCCAAATGGCAGGACAAGCGATGTCCTCTTCCATTTTACCTCAAAGTTATTACGGTAATAAAAGTTACGATTCTGAAATCGATATCTTAAAAGTTATTAGGACGAGGAAGAAAAACGCACACAGAAGGTCACAAAAGATAAACCTTTGAAAAGTATCGTGAGTACTATCGAGAGAGTACGAGGTGGGTACGTACCTTGCCGAGCAAAATGTGACAACGTAATCCGTCCCGGAGCATGTGAAAATGCTAGTAGGATCATCGTACGCATAACTATACGCCGTAGGGCAGGCTGCCTTGAATATTCTCGAGTAATAGGTATCATGGCAAGTGATCGGATTGCCAAAAACGCCCCTGCAGCAGTACTCGTCGGTGTCGAACACGTCGCATGCGCTCCGGCACGCCACCGTCTTCCCGCCCGACTTAACCGCGATCTCCGAAGGGCAAGTCGTCCTCAGGTCCCGGTCGCAACCGGCAATGCTGCAGTTGCCCCTGCCGTTGATTGGCGAGACGACCAAGGGAATGTTGAAGCCGTCGACGAGGCTGACGTCGTAGTAGTCGACGGCGGCAAGGGTGAATTCGGCGAGCGAGGCCGGGGGCTTGCCGGAGGCCGTGCACTTGAGGGAGGAACCGCAGCTGCCCGTCTGGCACGTGCCGTTGCCGTTCTTGTCGAAGTTGCAGCCCGTTCGGCCCCATATCCGGCCCACCCAGCCCACCGGAGCCGTGAAGACGATGGATTGGGCTGGTTTTAGTTCAATTCCGCCACCATTGAAGTTCTCTCCTGGCGTGATTCCGGGCCATATTGTCTCCTTGCAGTCGTTTATGAGAGTGAAAATTCTCGCCGATTCGGACAGTTTTGGCCCTAATAATCCCCAAGACATTTGTAAATATAGAGATTCTAGAATTGTAAAGTGCTAGGTACCCAAAAAAATAAACACTGATCGAAATTATTCCAAATAGATTTTTAAAAGTATTTATGACCGTCAATAGACTTTTATTAGCGATAAGAAATACCTGTTCGGGGTAATTTCGGGATATTTTTTTCGAGATAACAGGCATTGCTAAATCATAATTAGGCAATGTAATACTATATACAGCATTGATCCATCAAAATTTCTTATAGTATCTAGTTCATTTTAGGCTGAGACAAACAATCAATCCAGTGCGAACCAGGTTACAATAGTTTATAAATATCATTGATGATGACATGAAAGATTTTCAATTAAGAAAGGTATATATACCAAAGGAAAATTATACGGAAGAAAAAAAGAAATAAAACTCCTAAATGAACTTCATGGAAAGTTATGGTATAAGTATATTTTGTGATCCTTTCACGTCGCTATCATATCATTCTAGCTAGATCGTCGTTTTGTAAGGCGATAACGTTTCCTCAATAAAGGACAATACAACAACGACAAAACAGATCGACAAAACAGATCATTAAACGTAAAAAGAAAACTAGTACTATGTCATAACGAGAATGTAAATGGTACTACTGTGACACATTACTGAATATTTCACATTTGAATGTGATGTATATGATTAACATTTCCCCATATATGTCACATACCTGATGAAATCAGAATTAAAATCAACAGAAGTGAACCAATTATCCCCTCTTCTGATGCCATCTCTCTCTCTCTCTCTCTCTCTCTCTCTCTCTCTCTCTCTCTCTCTCTCTCTATATATATATATATATATATATTTGGGTGAGAGTGGAGGCAGAGGAGAGGGAATGTAAACAGAGAGGGAATGTAAACAGAGAGAGAATGTAGATGAAAAGAGAATAACTTGTGAAGGGGGGGAAGTCTATATTGAAGCAGTACTACTACATCAACACTGTTAGAAAGTTTTCTTTGCAAAACTTAGGAACCACGTAGTAGTAGATTCCTTTCCTAGTCCGCTATTGCAAGACAAAAAGATTCTTTTCCTTTCTTCCCTAGCTTGCTACAAATTAATTAAGTGGAACTTCTGTGTTCAATTGACAATTGTAAGGATCGAGCAAGAAAGCATGCAATAGCCCCAAGGTTAGTCCAGTTGGTTGGTGAGTTTGCTCCCCGCACAATTGATCAGGTTAAATTATTCGGTCAGATAAAAAATAAAGTAATTTTTTGTAAATTCCCTAGTCTCGACGGCCAGCCTCTGACACCCCTGGCCTTAAAACAAAAAAAGAAAGAAAGAAAGCATGCAATAGCTAATCTGTACTTCCGTATACAGGAGTAAGTTTGTTGTTTAATCACATACACAAATGGAAGTATCTCTTCAGAGTAGACAAAGAATCTCTTCTAGTTCTAGCTCGTATCCATTGGCTAAAATCTCCTTTTAGATCCGTTTTTTTTTTTAATGTGACCAATCAAGCTTAAACACTACTCCCTCCGTCCCTTTTTAAGGCTCCGTTCCGGAATCGAAATAAGAACTTATTTTTTGTCTAATAATAAGGTGTGTTCCGGAAAAGGGTGAATAAGTACTTATTTTTCAAGAAGGTAATTTTTAAGCTCAAAAATCACGTGCTTACGCAAATAATTTTTCTATCACTATGGATCTTGTTTGATAGATCTCATTGACATCTTTAATACGGTGCAAAAAAAATTGAAAAATTATTTTTCATTTACATTATTTTTGAGTTTGAAAATGTGAAAATAAGCTGCTTATTTGAGTTTTGTGAAAGAAAACTCCAAAATAAGTACTTATAAAATAAGAAGGGTTCCGGAACGGAGCCTAAATGTCCTGTTTCGTAACTCCAACTTATTAAAAAGACATTATCATTACGCCTTTCACATCAACTTTTTCCTCCACTTTCCCTACGTACCCATCATCATTACACTTTTACTCACTAACTTTTCAAAATGAAATATACTTTTAAGAACAAAATAGATAATGCATCAACTTTTACCCCCCTAATTTTACAAAATGGACACTTATTAAGGGATAGCCCAAAATGAAATACTGGACACTAAATAAGGGACGGAGGGAGTAATATTTTGAATCTCGTTAGTCAATGAATCTAAGTTTTAAATGTTCGGCTTCTTCGTTTCGTTTACCAGTCTTACAACAATGAACACCAATTCAGAGATGCATGGGAAATGTTAAAGTGAGAAGAAATATTTTATTGAATTAGATAATACTATACAATGAGCAGTATTTATCGAGGAGAGGGAATCTAATTAAGGAAGGAAATCATACCAATTAACTATGAAATAAAATCATCCTAATTACAATCAAATTTCAATCTCAATATCACGATATTATTTATTATATCCATTTATTCTAACAGGAAAAAAAAAAGCTTTTCAATTGGTGGCATTGCAAAGTGTAGCGTCTAGCTCTCTCTAAAATTTCTCTCTGCCTTCTCTCTACCTTTCCAAACTTAGGGTTTTTTGGGGGATGGAGGCTGCTGCCTCTCTCCTCAAGCTCCCCCTCCCTCCTCTAGCCGGCCTCCTTTCTCCACCACGCCGCCTCCTCAAAACCCTCTCCTCAACCTCTTTCCTCCCGCCAATCCAGATCCTTCATCCACAGCCTTCATTACTCGCGACCCACCTTCCCTTTCCCCTCCCCCACCTCCTCCATATATAGTCGTTCCAAGTCTTGCCCTCAGCCCTCCTCCTTCCCCTCTTGTAACCCTCCTCCCCTCTTCCATTGCCTCCTCCGTGGCTCAGGCCAGATCTGGCGTCTTGGTGGAGCTAGGGTGGCTCAGCTTCCCCTCTGGCAAATACGTTGCTGGACCCGTGGCAGCAATTCCAACGACAGTAACGGTGACCAGAGCTTTCGTTTTCTGTTGTTGTTGTTGGTTTCCCTCCGATTTCAGAGCGGCTCGTTCCCTGCACGGAGCCTTCTCCACTCTCTGTGGATGTCTCTGTTCCCTTAGTGAGTTGCGTGAACGGGAGGACAGTGAGGCTTGGTCAAATTACCGTTGTCGTCTTCATTATCGTTCGCGTATTGTCCTTGTGTGGAGCTCTTTATCATGTGTATGGGTGAGTGTTCACCCAACAACGCCTTGTGGATTCGTACTCAAATAACCCAGTTATTGAGGTTTGTGTACCCAACGAGGGGTTCTGGATGTTGGGAGTTTGTAGCCTCCGGGCAGTTTTTTTTCTCTTTTTGAGCAATGAAATTGTTTGTTTACTTTTTCAAAAAAAATAAAATAAAATTGATGGCATTGCAAATTGTCATGGGCTGTATTCTTCAGGACCCAAGTGGTTTTAGCAGAGCTCCAATTTCGTTTCTTTCCAATTATTTACAGTCGAGCCATATCTTCATTTGGGCTGGTCAGGCCTGAAACTAGTGTGGGCTGACATTAGCCCAAAAGAATCACACCACTTATGGTATTTTAATATAACCTTTTTGAATAAATGTTGTCTAAATTAGTTCACTCATTTTCAAGTGTGGTCGAGAAAGTTAGAGCATTTACAAATTGAAATATTAATATACAGATTCAATATTTAGAATATATGGAAATCCATTATTCAATTAAAATAAAATAATTGAAAAAGAAATAAAAATGATAGTAGTACAGCTTAAACCCCCTTATTTCGATTCAATGATAGCCTATTCATCAAGCTGTCGTCGTGTGTAGCGAGTAAGGTAATAAAGTTTCTATTAGTGCTATACTTTGTCGTTCATAGTAAGGTTTAGAAGATAATCCGAATCGAATAATTCAAAAAAATCTTATAATAATATTGTATAATTTATACAATATTATTTATTATACGAATATTCTATTCTCTTCATTTTATTTTAATTCTATAGGGTTCAATAATCGATTAAATACATTATTCTAAATAAATACATATTTGTAAAAAAGGGGGATTATGGTAAAAAAAAATTCATTTATTTCTGTTATTTCACAAAAAGAAAAAGGAAGAAAACCAGGGATCTGTTGAATTTCAAATATTCTGTTTTACCAATAAGATATGAAGACTTTCCTTACATCTGGAATTGCACAAAAAGGACTATTTATCGCAGAGAGGTCTGTGAAAAATTGTGGGAAAACGTCAACTGTCTGCTAGCTTATTTGTCAAAAAAAAAAAAAGTACAGTACAAAGAATTAATAAGTCAGTTGAATATTCAAGAGAAAACACAAAGCCGTCAAAATAATCCCTTAATTACGGGATACAAATCATAAATTGAATTCATTATAGGATCTATTTTATCTTTTTTAGAAGATGTCATGCCACCACTCGGACTCGAACCGAGATGCTCTAGCAATGCTTCCTAAGAGCTGCGTGCGTGTCTACCAATTTCACCATGGTGGCTTGCTGCTAAAACTGATAATATCCTATTCATATTCAATCGTCCAAATTGAAGAAGTAAACTCAATCTAGTATTTTTAGGAAAGATTCAAATTGATGAATAATAATTCCCTAAGATAAAATAGATCTATTTACATCGATTACATACATACGTATACGTAGTAGATTCATAGTGGCAAGTTAGTGCCTCATTCTTGAATGAACTCAAATAGGCCCTTTTAACTCTGGTAGAGTAACGCCATGGTAAGGTGTAAGACATCTGTTCAAATCCGATAAGGGGATTTGGCCCTTTTTTCATAAAACTCAAGTCATAATGTTATATTTACATTTTATGATGCAATTAATGGCTAGGCATGATATCATATTTCATTGAAATCCAAATAACTCAATTATGGAACTTGCTCGAATCCAAAGGGTAGCTCAAGTGGTACGCAAACAGGGCAACAGGAATGAGGTATAAACCCAAGCATCATGAGTTCGAAACTTGACAATCTCTTTGGGGCTGGGTCGTAAGAGAAAAATCTCTTATGAATCCCTTAGTTCTAGCGTGGATGACCTGTTTTTGACCGGACCGAGGTGAATAATAGTTGAAGTGAGTGTAAGCTATACAAACACCCCTGACCGTCGAAAAAGAAAAAAAAAAAAAAATACTACCCTGTGTGCTTTCACATCTTACCACATAGAGATAGGCCCAATGACTCATCTGGCCCCTCCTCTCTCCAGCCTTTTGCATTTATAGTCCTACCCTATTACCAAACTATCTTTTTCTATGCATCCAAACGACCAAAAGTGATCCTACGGTAAGAATGATTGTTGCTATTTAGAAGCCCCAAGTCAAAGTGGGGGGATGTTTCAATGCCCATTTTTTTATACTTTTGGATGGTGATGGGTCACCAATTGATTGAGTTTAGATACGAGATTGGTCACACTAGATCATACTATAACTTTGCACATGCAAGGTGGGACATGTTCTCCACTTCTTTTACATGTAATTAGGTTATGGAATATGACTTTAGCATTTTCCATTTTTCTAAATGCATTTCTTTCTTTTCTTCGTGTAATATTGTGATATTATCGTTTTATGTTCTCTTTTCACATATTAAAGGATAATCTTGTAATTTCACATCAATAAAAGGGCAGAAAATATAGTATAATTTTACATAAAAAGGAGAGTGTCAAAATTTGTTACCTTAAGTTATCGAACTCTCGGGATTTAGTTAGACAACAAGACTCTTGACGTTATCAAAGGGTAGGGTCATCCCTAAGGTAAGACTAATAAGGCGGTAGCTTCGGACCCCCACAATTTTGCCAGAACTAGGGCTCCCAATTTGCAAAGCTAAACATATATATATGATGATAGAGTATTAAAGTTTGATCTTTGTAGTATGAAATCAACTGTTGGTTTACCGGTAAAAACGCACCTTATGGAAGAATTTGAAGCAGCAGCACCAGCATGGTTTGAACCTTGACGGATTTTAACAAAATACCAAAATTATTTAGAATTATTTAGAATGAATCTTTGGTACCGAAACATAAACTTTTTTTTTGAAAGACAAAAAAAATTTCATTAATCTCTGAATTTGTTAGAAAGATTAATAGGAACAAGGAATGATGACATCAAACCCCTAACCTAAGACTTAAATGATCTACAATGCTACTGTTTGGGCTAAATTAGCTCACCCTTTGCAAAATGATTATGTGCAGACTTGCCAGAAAAGAATAAAAATTATCTTGATTAACTCAAAAATGGCTAACATAATCAGGTAATTGTGATTATCCGTTCAATTATCTCAACAAAGAGGATTTTTTTATAAGGTATCAACCAAACTGAATCGATACTCTTCAAAGAGAGAAATTAGAAAAGATAACTGAATATAAGCAAACTTGAATTTAATCAAAAGCAAGTTTATATACGTTTACTCTTGAGATTTCAACAAAAACAAGATAGAAATATAAGCATGCTTGAATGATTGAATCTCATCAAAATCAAGCTTCTATGCGATTGCTCTTTTAGCAAGAACAAGACAGAAATAATATAAGATAATTTGAATTTAATCAAAAGTAAACTTACATTCAAATAAGTCTTCAAACTTGCAAAATATTAATTAAGTTACAAGTACATTAGCTATTTCAAACTAATTCCTAAATCCTAAACTACTTTAGATCTCTGAACAACCATTTTTGTATGGAATGCCAGATGATGATTTGTCGGGGGTCTTCTTTTTCATTTGCTTCTTCTATTTATAGACAAAGGGTCTATCCATAATTCTGGTTCTCCATGTTTTCCTTGAATGTCTGAGTCTTCGTCCAAATTTGATTTGAAATGCCATAATTCCCTCCAAAAACTGTTGTAACTGCCTTCGAAGTGCTGCTGTTGATTTGGTCTCTTCAGAAAACTCTTCTGCTTAACACGTTTGCTGCTATAGATCGTGGCTAAACATGTTGATAATGGGCGCTCTATTCCTGTGCAATATGGGTTAGTGCTTCGAAATAGGTTTCTAACACAGATATGGTTAAATATAACTGATTCCTCCTGTAAGGTGCCTCTAAATGACAATGTTCGATGGCTTAAAGAGTTAATAAATGTTTAAGCTTAATAATCCTCTTGACATCTGTCATTTTACAATCAAACGTGGTCGTTTCCAATCTAAACGATACCGTATAGTACTAAAATAATATTGTAATTAAACCCATCGATTCTCAATATCTCGGGCGTAACTACAACGTCTTTTGATTAGTCTGCACACTGTTTAATGCCATGTGTAATCTTTTCATTGGGTGGTATATTTTTTGATGTAAACAGCTACGAGTAATCATATACCCATCCGAGACCCAATTCCCAAGTTTGGCAAAAAACTAAACATGAAAAACCCATTGGAACAAACCCTACACCTGTTGACCTAAAAATCCAGATATAGAAATGAAAGACCAAACACCTAAGAGGCCCAAAGCCCAAATAATGAGACAAGCCCAACCATTATAGCTCAAACAAACCCTAGTTACTGGAAAACAGATAAGCCGCCCACACTACCACCTTCCACCATAGCAGAGCACAACACCACCTCCAGCCACCATAGAGACAACCTAAGCTATCGGAGGGACACCCTAAGCCACTGGAGAGACACCCTAAGCCGCCAGACAGCCACTCGGAGAGACACCCCAAGCTGTCACCGTCCCACAGGCCATTAGGCCAAGAAATCGAGGGATCTCAAGAAAAACACCGGCAAAGACACCCGAACCTTGTAACCCATGAATCAGGAGAAATATAGTACATAAATTCTCACTAGTAACATTTTACCGTGTTTCGTTTAATTTTATCAGCATAAATCGTTGTTATAATAGACATAAAACCTGATCATTTTTCGAACTCCCTTCAAACCCTAAAATTTTTTACGACGGCCCTCTGACATAGGGATCTCAAGTTTTCAGCTTTCAAGAAATGCAAAGATCTTTCATGTAATGAGAACTAGGGCCCTCATTAGTACCGTCAGTTTTCGAATGGGACCTTCACCCACCAATTAATTAATCAACTTCTCTTCTTTTTTTTTTTTGCTTTTTTTCATTTTTCTCTCATAAAGAGAGGCCTAAAACAAGAGGCAAAAGGAGTTTAGATCTACTTTTGCAAATTAAATCCAGTTGTCACACGTGTGGTACTAATCATGTTAACCACCAAGCCCACCACCACCGCCACCCCTTTATGCAATCATTCACTCCATCTCTGCTTCCCAAACAGCCCCTTAACTTCTTCTTTTTTCCCTAATCCAATCTTAACTATCTAATTAACTACTAATAAAAAAGCTATCTTTTTTCCTTCTCTTTTTCACTTTATCGATAGATGAATAATTAATCACACAAAGCCTCTCTCCAAAAAAAATTAAAAATTAAAAAATAATCAAACAAAGCATTAATCACATATTCAAATAATATCAATCAGTATAGTTGGGCTACTGGTGGGCCACCCCGCTCGTGCGGTCATGAGAGCTGAGGCCCATCAACCCACTGACTGGCCCATTAAAAAAAGACCATAAACAATGGGAGGAATTGGAATATGACTTGTCGTTTTTTGGGGGAGGGTACTTTCCTTTCGCTACACTCTCATTTTCCAACCAAAAGTATATTCCTAGAGAAAAAATAAAAAAATTCTAATATATAAATCCTTGTTAGAATTATTGGGGTATATGCATACAAATCATATTCCAAAGTTTGCTTTAGACTCGAATAAAATCAACATTATATATACGTACTAATTTATTAATGCATATACATATATATATATATACATATATATGTATATGTATTGTTTTCCGCACAAATTATATATACATTCCAGAACCTGTCTTGTGGAACCAATTAATAGAATATACTGTAGTTTTTCTGCTTATCAACATCCAGGATTAGAACCATGAACATGAAATTTATAGAAGCATACCAAGAAATATATTAGAAAGTCTGGTTAGAGATTGAAGGTTAATTAATCAGCACTGCCATTAATGTTCATACTTAGTTCTTGAGCCTCAAGTTGCACGGGTTTTAGGATGGTGTGTACTGATAATTTTTGTTTTTCTAAGTTCGACTCCTAACCACTTTATGTCCCCAATTAGTAGTTTGGAACAACACTCGATTTTTATTCAGACCACAAAGATATATAGGGAAAATTTCAATAATTTTTTTGTATAGTTTCTACAAAAAGAGAAAATTACAAAACCATTTTATCATAACTGATCAATTAATTAAACATGAAAAAAAAAAAAAAGGAACATGTATTAATTTATGGGACTCGTTAATTTGTTAATCCATGTTCACATGTTAGCATCTTTCTCTAAATGTCTATGTTCTTGGAAATCCCACTATATATTCACAATCAATGCATGGGGTGACCTAATATGATATTAAAAGGTGCTTATATGACCTAGCTAGAGCCTAGATCCCCGGGGGTTATTCTATCATAGCCCTCCATTTCTAAATAATAATTTTATAATTGTCCCATATCGCTCATCTAAGCCATCCAAACTTAGTTAATATATTCTAGAGGCTACTCTACCTTTATTCAATTGGTTTTAAATTGGACCCCTCCAAGAAATCTAACATAATATCAGAGCTAGATCTTGGGTGGTCTCACCTCTCGTGAAAAAGTCTCTGTCATCTCTGTCGCATGAGTCAGTCAATCAGCTCCTGGTCTGTCACATCTACGTGCATCTGGGTTGCACGTGAGAGAGAGTGTTAAATTTGTCTCACATTGTTCATTTAAGCCACCAAAACTTGGTTAATATATTCTAGAGATTACTTCACCTATTGTCAATTAGTTTTATGTTGGAACCCTCCAAAAATCTAACAAATTAAATAGTATATATAAACGAGAGTGCCAAAATAATAATAATAATAATAATAATAATGAGAAAGTGGGAAAGAAGGAAGCATCAAAAGCTAGCAAAAAGAAAAGCAACACTTGCTGTTTCTATTTATAAACTCTAGCTCTCATCACCTCCACTGCCTCTGCTCATTGTCACAACTCACAAAAAGCTCTTATAGCAACAATGGCTTCAGAGAAGGTCGAGACTGTCGTCGCCGGAAACTACGTCGAGATGGAGAGGGAAGAAGGGGAACCGAACTGTGTGAAAACCAAGTTTTCGAAGCTGTTTTGGCATGGTGGCTCAGTCTATGATGCTTGGTTTAGTTGTGCTTCTAACCAGGTCAGTAACTTAAATAGAAGCTAGCATTAATTCGAGCACCGGCCAAAGGGTATCAGTGATAAGGCCGTATATCAGTTGATAAACGTCGATATCACTGATACCGCCGGATAATATCCATTGATGTCTCGACATATATATATCATATATATATCAGCATCGGAGGTCCAAATTTTCGACATACATCGACAAGTATTTAAAATCTTGAACAAACACTACTTGTTCGTGATCCAATTTCACCATTAGTTTTAGCATATAGCCATTATAAAATTTTCATGGAAAACAATGGATTTTCTCTTCATACTCTCTCTCTCTCTCTCTCTCTCATGCAGGTTGCACAAGTTCTTCTCACACTGCCTTACTCATTCTCACAACTGGGGATGGCATCTGGGATTGTTTTCCAACTATTTTATGGGTTGATGGGAAGCTGGACTGCTTACCTCATTAGCGTACTCTATGTTGAGTACAGAACCAGAAAGGAGAGAGAAAAGGTTGATTTCAGGAACCATGTAATTCAGGTACTTTTTTCTTTTCTCACTCTTCTTTTTTTGCTTTTAAATTTCCACAATAATTTTGCCAATTATATACATATGTCGCCCAAATTCAGACTCAAGAAAATTAACACTAGTCTGTGTACAGTGGTTTGAAGTCCTAGATGGGCTCTTGGGGAAGCACTGGAGGAACATTGGGCTGTTTTTCAATTGCACTTTTCTTCTTTTTGGATCTGTAATTCAGCTAATTGCTTGTGCGAGGTAAGTCAATTAGCGAAAACGATACCTTCAATTTTCGCACTCTACTTTTCTCTAAACACGCTTATTTCTTGTCACTCTTTTTTTTTTTGATCGGCAATTTCTTTCCTTTATTTGGTGAAGTTTTACGATAAATCCCTTCTATTTGTTCAAAAAGGAGGTCACCGGTTCAGTAGTTAAAACTCATCTCCACAAACTTTGTATCGGACTATAGGTTCGAATCTCAGACTTAAATTAATCGAATGTCTTAACTAAAAGCCTATAGATGGGTACGTACTTTTGTAATTTTGCCAAATATATTTCAAGAAAAATAGAGTGTGAAATCGCTTTCCTAGCTATTGATCTGTTTCTTTTTCATTTTTTTTTTGGTACAAAATTAACTAGAATTAATTTCTCTTGTTGTTTTTGCAGTAATATCTACTACATCAATGACAATCTTGACAAGAGAACTTGGACTTACATATTTGGTGCCTGCTGTGCTACCACTGTGTTCATTCCTTCTTTCCATAACTACAGAATCTGGGCATTTCTTGGCCTTATAATGACCACTTACACTGCATGGTATCTAACCATTGCTTCCCTTATTCATGGACAGGTATTTATGTATTTTTTTTAATTTCCGAATGTCGATTGATTAATCTTATTTATAGGATCTGAGTAGTGCTACCTACATAACTTTAAAACACAACTGCGTCCGAAGCTGTTGGATGCAAATGGCTTCGCATTCGTCAAATGGCTCCGGATACAATTGTGTCCGGAATTATGTTTGTAGACTTCTTGATACTACAATAACAAAAAGTACAGGAACACACCTATAAAACACAACTCTAGACACAACGGTGTCCGGAACCATTAGATGTACGTGAACTCATATTTATCTAACGGTTTCGGACACCGTTGTGTCGACTGGAATTGTGTTCAAAAGTTGTGTTTGTAGAACCGCTCTTATAATAATATAACACAAGTTTAATTTTCGCTTGGGAATCGTGTATTAATATTGGACAATATATCAACTTGTTCACTAATTTTGGCTTTGATTAATTTGTCTTTCTACGCAGTGTGATTAATTAATTGTTGTCCATTTTGGGATGTTAATTAGGTTGAGGGAGTGAAGCACTCTGGCCCAACTACAATGGTTCTGTACTTCACTGGGGCTACAAACATTCTTTACACCTTTGGTGGGCATGCCGTGACAGTGTGAGAATTTAATTATTACTCAAGTTGACCTATACATACATGCATACATACATACATTGTACCAAAAAACAAAATACAGGCATACACACATATATGTGTATTGGGGCTCGTGTCGATTAGCTAGTTGGTGAGACAATAACTTACAAAAGGTAATCATCAGTAACCGGTCTGAGACGACGATGAGCTACACTAGAACTTGTATACAGTAACCACGAGGGTGTAGATGCGAATCTACACCCACTTGAGAAATAGGTGAGCCTATGACTTTAAGTTATTCTCGTATCAAATCACGCGTTAGAGTGTTGTGTAATGTTCATCCACAATGTTAAATTAATGAGTAAATAAATAATGCCTCCTACATCCTCAATAATGGAACTACACAATCTGTAGATTATGATATCATTTTCTGTGCATTTCATTTGGCGTTGGATGCACAAGAGAACATAGGTGCTGTATTGCATGTCTGAACAGAGACATATATATATATATATATATATGAAATAGATTATCACTGGAAACCCCTTTCTCAGAGATGGGAACATGTTTCCTGCAAAACTGGGGACCCCAACTTTTTTAAAAACTTTACATTTATAATGTGTGCTTCAAGGGATCCATGCATCTTCCTGCCATGCTGCAGTTTTTTGCTTTATCTGGTTGGGCATATTGAAAAATACAATGTAGTTGCGAACAAAACGGTATCGATATCCAATATTGCAGGGAAATTCTAAGCCACATCATTTGCGGGCAGGCGTTGGAGTGCGAAAGTCCTTTTCAAAAACCTTCTGAACAACTTAAATTCGTGAGTGCAAGGATTGAGAGCGAGAGTGTATATTATTTTAAAGAATTATGTGACTAAGGAAATATAAGATTGTAGACCGTGGGCTCTGTAATCCTTCATTTGGTTTGGTAAAATTGGGTTGGATTGTTAGTCGATCTCATGAGACTAGTAATTAGTCCCCAAGATGGTCAAATGGTTCACAAAATTAGTCCTTGGGTAATTCTTAAGAAAGAAAAAAAGAAGGTTCTTTTTGATCTCCTCACAATCGAAAACAGGGAAAAAGGTGTTTCATAGCAAGGGTAAAAGTGAGAATAACTAGTTTTAATCCAATCCTCCTCAGGGCGCAAAACAAAAATGTTATCGCCTCGTTAATAATCTCACTTCATTACCAATTTTAATCTTAATCCCACCTCATTATCAACTCTCCCTCAAAACTATATCGGTTATCAAGCGTGCCCTTCAAATATTACGATGACAACACTGCATTCAAGGTACGTAAAAGGGTGGACCACACTCCACCACGATGAACGCAGCGAACAACCAAATTCAATACTTTCACGCCTATGTATATGTGTTGACTGGGATTAATTTTCTGACGCAGGGAGATAATGCATGCGATGTGGAAGCCACAGAAGTTCAAGCTGATATACTTGATTGCAACACTCTATGTACTCACACTGACCCTGCCATCAGCCAGTGCTGTTTACTGGGCTTTCGGGGACCTGCTTCTAAACCATTCCAATGCCTTGTCTTTGCTCCCGAGGACCGGATTCAGAGACACTGCTGTCGTCCTAATGCTCATGCACCAGGTGATCATCTCCTCATCACAATCTTTCATGTATACGACATGGAAAAAGAATTAACGAGAGATTGATTAACCGCAATGGTTCTTACGTAAAACTCTGTCACAATGATGTGTCAATGGGCATTCCTGTAGCTCGTCTGTTTTGAAACGTTAAAAACCGCAAAAGGCCACCACTACGGTCTACCTGCATACTTCTACGCAACCACTCACATTATGTACCCCACCATATGGGAATTATATAAACGCAACCACTCACGAGTCACAATCGTAGTCATATGACCTCAGGTCCTCAGTGAATCCACGCTGCTGCGTCGCTAAATGGTTAGCGAACTTTCACGTTACACCCGCGATAATGAGTGACAGTAAATTTTGGCAAAAAAAAAAAACATTGATTTACGGTAAATTTTGGAACTTATAGTTTTGTGGCTTGGTTGATTTGCTGCAGTTCATAACATTTGGATTTGCATGCACTCCTCTATACTTCGTGTGGGAGAAGTTCATTGGAATTCATGAGACCAAGAGCCTGTGCAAGAGGGCCCTGGCTAGGCTTCCGGTGGTGGTCCCCATTTGGTTTCTAGCGATCATATTCCCTTTCTTCGGTCCGATCAATTCCACCGTCGGATCGCTTCTCGTCAGCTTCACCGTTTACATAATCCCTGCGCTAGCGCACATGATAACATTTTCTCCCGCTTCAGCTAGAGAGGTTTGTGTCCCCTATCTCTCTCTCTCTCTCTCTCTCTCTCTCTCTCTATAACCACTGTTTTTTTTTTTTTTGGTTATTTATTAATTTACAAGATTTCATTTTTACACTCTTTCACACTTAGAAATGACAATTGTAAATTTACATTACAAAGAACACGAGGAATGTGAAAATCAATCTCCATCTTTTATGAGTTGAAATCCTCTCCTGTGAAAATCCTTCTTGTGACGCAAAACATGACTCATTACAGTCTTAAAATCAATCTCCATCTTTTTGCAAAATGAACTGTTCAGATAACCAAATGAATTCATGATCAATTTTTTTTATTCTAGGTCACACGAGGAACCACACAAGGAATCATCGCATCAGATGATTTTAATTCATCTTTTATGTTGTTTTTAGATTTGGTGAATTAGTAACCAGGCATATTATTCATAGGCCGAGTAATCTTAACAAATTAATAGAGAAATAATCTTTCTTTTTTTTGACAAAAGTCAGTATTGTTAGTTGTAGTTAATGAGGTTTGAATCATACCCAAATGCATGAGAGTACATGATACCTACCACTGGACTACCTTTTAACTTCAATAGCGAAAGAATCTTATATCTCTTTCAAAAAGTGTTTTTTTTTTTCAGGAGGGACCACCTAAAATTGCACAATGCTTTAGGTGTGAAAATCATAGTTTTTCTTTATTTATTTTATAGTATACTCTTTTCAACATCTGCTTCAGAACTCCTTGGTTATTAGCAATTCCTGACATTAGTTTTATTTTATGAATTAATGTGTCTCTCATGAAGAATTCCATTTCATATCATATATTTATGGAAATTTCGTTTAATGTATTTTTATTTATTTTTAATGAAATCTTGATACAGAATGCCGTGGAGAGACCACCATCATTCTTGGGAGGGTGGCCAGGAATGTACTGTGTGAACATATTTGTGGTGGGCTGGGTCTTGATTGTGGGGTTTGGGTTTGGAGGGTGGGCCAGCATGCTCAACTTCATACGTCAAATTGACACTTTCGGCCTCTTCACCAAATGCTATCAATGCCCCCACAAGCCTTGACTAGTCAAGTTCTAATATTACTATTATTATTTCATACATATCGAATCAGTGTGTAAATTAATTAAGAGATTGCCTTTTATTTTCTTTCATTTCCTCATTTTTAGTCGTGTGTTCTTTTCATTTTTTCTTTTTCTTCTTAGAAGTGGAACACCCTTAAATTGGTTTTCTGGGTTTTTTTTATTTTATTTTATGATTTTGTATGTTGTTTGTAGCTAATATATCTAACTTTCAATCAGGCGCAAATTAGAGTATGTGATGCAAATTCAGATTAGATTTTCAATCGCTGTCTCCCTTCTCGTGTATGTACGTTGTCCTATCCAAAAATCTTCGGTTGTAATTTAAAGAGAGATATTGCTGCACAAACTTAACTTTTTGCAGAATGACGTAGCTTTCTATAAATTTTTTGATTTCAAACGAACACAACCATTAGTGTGGCCCGCAACTTTGAAAGTAGCATTGTCACATCCTTTATGATTGTTGAAAACTTGAAATTCATTACATATACAAAATTTGGGAACTTTTAGGTTCATGCTAGTTTGCACAGGAAACTATTTGGAATTACGTTGAGATTCACTCGAATATGTATATAGATTCAACACAGTCGACCTTGGCATCGAACTTGGATCTTGTTCGTTTTGGTATTTGGATTTTGAATAGAGAGAGATAGAAAGAAAAATAAGAGTAATGATTGAAAAATAATTTATTGAAGATCGTGCACAAAAAAGAGAATCTAAAATTCAAATCCAAACAAGCTAATATTTTGAAAAGGTGTTTAATCATGGAGTGGTCCAAAAGGGCAGAGCCAAAAGTAACATGATCCCCCAAGTCGACCTAACTAGATATGTTTTTTAAGAACCGGCTTTTAGTAACGTGGTGAAGTCCTTATCACCCAAAGCACCAAAAGTATATGCCCCCATCGATCCCATGTTTTGAGTACCAAAAGAGAGGGATGTGTGTGTTTATATATATATAGTCATTTTCAAATGAGGAGATTTTTATTTTAACAAACAAAAACTGCTCAGATGAAACTTTTTCGGTCTTCTTTTTTTTGCTGATTTTTTTGAGGGTACCCTTAAAATCACGTTTTGAACGCATTGAGCGGCTTGGATCATCGAAATTCTATCGAAAAAGGGAGGTCCTCATTTTATTAAGTTAAGGTAGTTCTTAGGAGAAGGGGACTATATATATATATATATATATAT
>BPLS01000201.1:528106-561928 GCA_019656275.1 Rhododendron kiyosumense | reverse complement strand
GGGAAGAAGTTTAAATTTTGAAAATTTGAAAATGAAGATAGGGGTTGTCGCGCCGAATAAGACAAAAATAGAGGAAGAAAATTGTGTTCGGGTACTTATTGATGCGTCCCCTTAGTGTCTCATAGAATTGAGTGTAATATTTTCGGAGTGTGATTTATTAAACACTATGATGATAAGTACTCAAAAAAAATGATTAGACAAGTAATACTAATTTTAACTAAAAATCCCCCTCAAAAAACATTTAGAATGGATTAGACATCCCGAGTTCTCTTCTGATAAAACAAAATTGTTCCCCAATAAGGGGTTTTGTAAAAATATCCGCCAATTGCTTGTCGGTACTTACAAAATCAAGAATGATATCCCTTTTTTGAACATGATCACGGATAAAATGATGTCTAATTTCAATATGCTTTGTTCGAGAATGTTGAACGGGATTTTTTGTTAAGTTGATTGCACTTGTATTATCACATTTAGTTGGCATATGATCATAATGTAAATTAACATCCTCCATTTGCTGTTTGATCCATAATAATTGAGCACAACAACTACCAGCAGCTATATACTCAGCTTCAGCAGTCGATAAAGCAACTGAATTTTGCTTTTTACTGAACCAAGATACTAATGAGTTTCCAAGAAATTGACATGTACCACTAGTGCTCTTACGATCAGTTTTACTACCGGCATAATCAGCATCAGAAAAACCAATTAAGTTGAAAGAAGTATTTCTAGGATAAAATAGCCCCAAATTAGGAGTTCCAGCAAGATATCTAAAAATACGTTTGACTGCTACTAAATGTGACTCCTTTGGATTAGATTGAAAACGAGCACATAAGCAAACACTAAACATGATATCAGGTCTACTAGCAGTATGATAAAGAAGTGATCCTATCATACCTCGATACATTTTAGTATCTACTGATTTACCATTTTCAGCTTTGTCGAGTTTAGTAGTTGGGCTCATTGGAGTCTTCATGATTTTGGAATCTTCCATGTTGAATCTTTTGAGAAGTTCTCTCGTATACTTTGCTTGATTTATAAAGATTCCATCTTTTGATTGCTTGATTTGGAGTCCAAGGAAAAAATTGAGTTCTCCCATCATACTCATTTCAAACTCCCCTTGCATACACTTAGTAAACTCTTTGCATAATTTTTCATTAGTAGCACCGAAAATAATATCATCAACATAAATTTGAATAATAAGCATGTCATGATTTTCGATTTTTATGAAAAGAGTCGTATCCAATTTTCCTCTAGAAAAACCATTTTCAAGTAAGAATGAACTAAGTCTATCATACCATGCACGTGGAGCTTGTTTTAAACCATACAAAGCTTTTGAAAGCTTATAGACATGATCAAGATATGAATGATTTTCAAAACCAGATGGTTGTTTAACATAAACTTCTTCGTTAATAAAGCCATTTAAAAATGCACTTTTCACATCCATTTGAAAAAGTTTAAAATTTTTAAAACATGAAAATGCAAGTAGCATCCGAATAGCTTCTAGTCTAGCAACAGGTGCAAATGTCTCATCAAAATTAATACCTTCTTCTTGATTATAGCCCTGTGCGACTAATCTAGCTTTATTTCTAACAATGTTTCCTGATTCATCTAATTTATTTCTAAAAACCCATTTAGTACCAATAATGGTGTGATCACGAGATCTAGGCACTAAATTCCAAACTTTGTTTCTCTCAAATTGACCTAGTTCTTCTTGCATAGCTAAAATCCAATTTTCATCATTTTCAGCTTCTAAAAAAGTTTTAGGCTCAATTTGAGAAACAAAAGCTAAATTACCACAAATATTTTTAAGGGAAGAACGAGTAGATATACCTTTTGAAACATCTCCAAGAATCAAATCTTTTGGATGATTTTGCACGAATCTCCATTCTTTAGGTAGATCTTGATTCCTAATAGGATCTTGAGGTTGATCAAGAGCCACATCATCCTTTGTTTGAGTGCTCTTTTGTTGAGTTTCATCATTTTCTTTGCTAATAGTTAAGTCTTGTACTTCTTTTATGATATCTATCTCATCATCATCAATAATAATCTTGGCAATAGATGGATTAGATTCATCAAAAGAAACATGAACAGATTCTTCTACAAATAAAGTGCGTTTGTTGTACACTCTATATGCTTTACTTGAAGTTGAATAACCAACAAAAATTCCTTCATCAGATTTTGAATCAAATTTTCTTAAATAATCTTTTCCATTATTTAAGATAAAACATTTGCAACCAAAAGCATGAAAGTAACCAATGTTGGGTTTTCTACCGTTCCATAGCTCATATGGTGCCTTTTTGAGGATAGGTCTAATCAAGACTCGATTTAGAACATAACAAGCAGTATTAACGGCTTCTGCCCAAAAATATTTAGGTAGAGAGTTTTCACAAAGCATTGTTCTAGCCATTTTTTCAAGAGTTCTATTTTTCCTCTCAACTACCCCATTCTGTTGAGGCGTGCGAGGTGCAGAAAAGTTGTGATCTATACCATGATCATCACAATATTTTTCAAACAAAGTATTTTCAAGTTCTCTACCATGATCAGTTCGAATATTTGAAATAACAAATCCTTTCTCATTTTGAACTTTTCTACATAGTTTTGTAAAAGAAGGAAAAGCCTCATCCTTAGTGGCTAGGAACATAACCCATGTAAATCTAGAGAAATCATCCACAACAACAAGACAATAGTATTTGCCTCCAAGACTTGCTTTTCTAGTAGGACCAAATAAATCCATGTGTAATAGTTGTAATGGCCTTTTAGTAGAAATAACATTTTTTGATTTGAAAGAAACTTTTGTTTGTTTACTTCGTTGGCATGCATCACACAATCTATCTTTTTTCAAATTTGATTTTTGGAAGACCAACAACTAATTCTTTTCTAGAGAGTTTTGAAATTGCATCCATGTGTGCATGTCCAAGGCGTCTATGCCATAGCCAACTATTATCACTCATTATAGAAAAACATTTTACACTTTGTTTGCTCAAATCATTTAAGTTGAAAACATAAACATTTTCAAGTCTTTGGCCAACAAATAATGTTTTGTGTTCTTTGATATTCTCAATGATGCAACTAGATTTTTCAAAAATAACTTTGTTGCCCTTATCACATAATTGGCTAATGCTAAGAAGATTGTGTTTAAGACCATCAACAAGTAAGACATCTTCTATAACAGGAGAGGGAGATATACCGATATTACCTATACCGATGATTTTTCCTTTGCTATTATTACCGAAAGTTACGAATCCTCCATTTTTTGGTGTTAGAGAATTGAAAGCCTTTTCATCTCCCGTCATATGCCTTGAGCATCCACTATCGAGATACCATTTACCTTTAGTTGATGTGGACTTGAGGCACACCTACAATAACATATCAGGACTTGATTTTTGGTACCCATATCATCTTGGGTCCATGTTGGTTAGCTTGGTTCTTTTGAACCCAAGTCTTGTTAACATAAACAGATGAATGTCCTTTCATAGGACACGTTGGTGAAATATGTCCTATTATGCCACAATAATGACAAATAATTTTAGGATGAATGGGAGAAGTGTTTTTATCAAAAAGATTTTTGTAAAGATTTTTATGTTCGTCAGGATTATAACCAATTCCAGCTTTATGAAAAGAACATCTTTGTTTTCCAAGAAGTAAGTCTAAGCCTTCTTTACCCTTTGTTAATTTTTCAAGAGATTTTGTCAAATCATCAATTTGTTTATGTAAAAAATCAACATTTGAAGCATTTCTTAAATTCTCATTTTCTTCTTCCAAAGCATTCCTCTCTTTAATTAAGTTTTTAATTTGCTTATCAAAAAGATTAGTGTTAGAACTATTTTTCAAAATTTCATTTTCTTCTTTTAAAGCATTTTTCTCGTCAATCAAATTATTCATTTCATTTGAAAGTTCTTTGGCTAGTTTCTTAAATGCTTTATTCTTTGATTTTACTCTTTCAAAATTAACTTGCAAGCTTCTAAAAGCATTTTGTAATTCATCAAATGAAAGAGATGAGGAGTCATGATATACCTCATTTTCTTCCAATGCCATTAAACAGAGGTTTGCCACTTCGGCTTCCTCGTCACTTTCTGAGCTGCTGTCGTCACTGTTGTCCCAAGCTGCTACCATTGCTTTTTTTTTGTCCTTTTTGCTAAATCGTTTGGACTGAGGACAGTCAGCTTTCATGTGGCCTGGTTTTCTGCATTTGTAACAGATCATCTCATCACGTTTGCCTTCATCTTCTTTGTTCTCATTCTTTTTGAGAAATTTCCTTCCTTTCCATCCATTCTTTTTCTTGAGAAAGTTCTTGAAATTTTTTGTGATTAAGGCCATCTCTTCATCGTCATCGCTTTCATCACTTGCTTCTTCGGTGTTCTTTGATTTACTGGTAGTGCTTTTTAGAGCAATGTCTTTCCTCTTTGCATCAACTTCCTCATTTAACTTGCGATGTATCTCTTCTATCATGAGACTGCCCATAAGTTCGTCCATAGTGCATTTGGAGAAGTCCATGGTTTGCAAGATGATTGATGCCTTAGTATCCCAAGACTTTGCCATGGACCTGAGAATCTTTCTTGCCATTTCTGAGTTAGTATAAGATTTACCGAGAGATTTTAAACCATTAACGATATCAGTAAATCTAGTGAACATATCAGAAATAGATTCTCCAGGTTTCATTTTGAACAGTTCATAATTGTGTATTAAAATATCTATTTTTGATTCCTTTACTTGACTGTTTCCCTCATGAGTAGCTATCAATTTATCCCAAATTTCTTTAGCAGTTTCACAGATAGAGATTCTATTATATTCAGCAGAATCTAGAGCACAATATAAAATATTCATAGCCTTAGAGTTTGATTCTATATTACGCAGATCTACATCATTCCATTCATCCTCAGTCTTGACCACAGAGGTCTCTCCTACAATTTTCATAGGGATGTTAGGTCCAATCGTGATAATTTTCCATAAACTATAATCTATGGACTGGATATAAATTCTCATCCTATTTTTCCAGTAGGCAAAGTTTGTTCCATTGAACAAAGGTGGTCTGTTGGTTGATAGGCCCTCTATGTGTGAGGATGTGGTTGCCATAATCACTCTTAGACTGTGAAGACTTTAGACAAGAGTCCAAGCTCTGATACCAATTGTTACCCAGACAGCAACCTAGAGGGGGGGGGGGGTGAATAGGGTTGCTTATTAAAAATTACCAATTAAAAACTACAGAGGCAAATTACTAAATTAGCAACTATATAGAGAGAGTTAAGAAATGCAAAACCAGTTTATAGTGGTTCGGTCTGAATTTGTCCACGGTTCAGCCTACTCCACTTCTCTTCAAGACAATCTCTTGAAGGTTCCACTAATAAAAATGGAATTACACCAGTAAGCCTTGCGGGTGCTTACAATTACCGATGCTCCTAGCTTTCCGGAGGAGCTAGACAACCGCAAGGATTTAACGTACAAAATCCTCAAAAACCCCTTCCAAAAACAAAACCCCTGTTTTTGGAATTACAAAACCAGTGTTTGATTTCTCAAACACTTAATCTCTCAAAAGATAATAAAATTTGTAGCTCACAATTGCAATGCTCCTCTAAGAATAGATATATCAATTTGCTTGCAAATCTCTCAAAGTATAATTGTATGAAAAATGAAATGTAGGAGAGAAAGTAAAAATTGCTCTTGTAAGGCTTTGTGTGTTTTCTCTGGCGAAGCTTTTGTTGTCTGTTCTTCAGTTGAAGCTTCCTTTTTATAGCAGAACAAAAATGAATGTTGTGTTCTTTCCGTTGAACTGCAAATCAATTCTGCTCCAATTTTGATCCTCCTTAAATGCAAGAGAACGTTGAGCCGAAATTCTGTTGAGAAAGTCTTGATTGATCTGCAACGTTTCTATTACTTAATTACAGAACTCTGGAAGTCAGCAATGCTATAGGTTGACCAATTAATGCTAAAATTGGTAGACCACAGCACCTTTTTGAAAAGAACCAGTTTGGTTGCTGTGGTGTATTGGATTGAAATGTTTTTTATTTTTTATTTTTAAAAGAATTTCTTTATAGACCAATAAAAGTATGGTTTGGGCCAATGACTTTGAAAAATTTACACGAGGGTTCTCCAAAATTAAGATCGGGTCCAAGGGTTATAAATCAATTGGTCTAATTCATTTGCTTAAAACTAACATTTGTCAAGGACTGGTAAACAGCTTGAATTTGAAGACACATTTCGGCTTAGAGAAATAATATATTTCATAGACTAGAGAAATAACTTATCTCAAGGACTTAATAAGCTTCAATAAGCACAACTTTTAACAAAATCAAATTTGTCATTCAACATAATCAAAATCAATTATTTCTAACATATATATATGCGCAAAGAAGTTAAAAGAAGGATTATCGACAATGAAGTATGAAACGATCAAGGTAATTGGACTCTTGTAAGTGGATAGTGTGATCGATTAATTGATTCTCAGAATTAGTCTAAGTACGAGTAAGTTAGCCCGGACATCTGAATTATAAAAAATAAAAAAAAGAGAGAAGAAGGTAGTTGTATACAGATAAAACCGGAGAAGGCAATGTACCTATTTCTCTGGGGTTTTTTTTTCATTTTAGAAGTACGTACGTGAATGTATTGAAAGAAACAAATGATTTTGGGTGCCTAATTTGGGAGTGCAATTTTGTTCACCCTCCTTAAAAGATGGTGAACATTATTCTCCATCTTATTGGTTAAAATAGTGAAGGTCACACCCTTGCAATACACTTTTTGGTAAGTATGATGGGTATGACTCGGCGAAGTGGCCCAGGGGATGGACTCGTCACGTTGACCAGTTGAACCCGTTGTCATAAGGGTTGGACGGACTAGCGGTGCACAGTTAGGAACCAGGGACCAAGGCGTGTGTCAGCCTTTCTTGGATAAATTTGTCTGTTTGGTGATGTTCCACCAGACCAATCGGTAACACAAAAGAAGCCCGAACGCAGCCGAGCTATATCGATCGGCAGAACCGTTAACCACCGAGCCACCCCTGCTCCCTGACTTGGAGAGGAAGTCAGGTAGAGTCGGGTAGGTATGGCAGGTAGCGTGACACCGTTTCCCCGATTGAACGAACAGATTGTGAAGATCGTGACAGGCCTCAGATTGTGGGCCTAATTTAGCGCCACAATTGACGAACCAATCACCGAGCGCGTGGTGCATACGTGTGGGTTGGTCTCCAAATTACATTTGCCTATAAAAGGAGTAATCCACCTTCAAAAGAAGGTAATTGATTTCTCTCTCCGAAACCCTAAATACCTCCTAAAAAGCTTATCTTCCTTCTTTCTAACTTGACTGTCGGAGTGCCTATCCCAAACTCTCCACCATTCGGATTTGGCACTAACGCGGGTGCTAAGTGTGCAGATCTCATCCACGCTCAAGATACACCAACCTAGCCATCATTCAAGAGGGTTCAACTGGAGAAAGCGCAACACCATAGCAAGCATGACATCATTTTGTTGTGGGATCCACACCATTTCAATCAATAGGAAGGTGGGTAATGTTCATCCTTTGGACTCTTAAAGCATTAGTCTATTGATTTGGTCACATAAGTGGATGTTTGCCAAATTGAAAAAGCATATGGGAAGTGTTCTTCTTAACAAATAGTGAGCAATTGAAGTACGTAGTAAATGCTTTCCAAAAAAAAAGTACGTAGTAAATTACTACCTGATCAAAAAAAGAAAAAAAGAAAAGTAAAATTACTAGTATTTGGGTTTTTGAATCCACACTGGATTCCTGGTCTGAACCTCCCTCTCTAGCATGCAGTGAGTGTAGACTTATCTCCGGTAAAAAAAGGGGTTCGTTTTGGAATTAGTTCTGGACAAAAGGAAACATGTTAAAGGAAATAAAGTCTTACATTACTTAGGAGTGAAATGAATGATCACTTAATAACATTTGATACATCTCCATTCATTGCCAATTAATTTTGAGATGGATATAAAATTTCTACATGATATCAAAACAAGACCCATTTCACCCCATATTTTATAAACTCACAATTCATACTCCATGACGACAGACTAGCAAAAGGCTGCATAATGAAATAAAAGAGATTGTGTGCACAATCAAGAGCCATTATAAACACAAATTTCACAAATTTGTTCGGTGTATATAGGTGTATGTGCATCGAACGATCAGAAAAAAATGTTGAATCCTGGTGATTGTAAGAGCACATGTAGAATGAGCCATAGGGCTCAGGCCAACTCGTGGCCTAAAGCTTCCGGGCCATCATTGCTTTTTTTTTCTTTTTCCCCCAAATGTAATTGTTTTTTTTTTTATCGGCTTATCTAAATTGTTTTTACTCATGAAAAATAAAACGATTATGCTCTCTAGCTGGCCTAAAAGTTGGGCTTCCTTGCAATATGCCCCCTAAAGCCACAAGAAGAAATTAATAAGGCTAGCTTGCAATATGGCTAGTTAACCAATCTAGTGCTTAATAAGAATTGTTTAGCCAATGAATGGGCTATCCTATTGTGAGACCGTTTAACATGCATAAAGCGACAAGAGGAAAAGAGAGGTAAAAGATCAACACAATCCGAGAGAACAGAACTATAATAATTAATCAGAAAAGGTGATGTCGCCTTGTGTAAGAGCTTGAACGATATGAGCGGAATCGCCTTCAGCAATAATGGAAGAGAGAACTTTGTTAGCAGGGAACAGAAGAGCTTCCCGGAAGCCCAAAGCTTCTAGGAAGCTGGGGGGCTGCTGTCCCCTTGGGGACAGCAGCGTACTGCTGTGCCCGATTTTGGGGCCCACCCCTGTCTTGCTCCGATGATCGGAATCGTTCACTTTGTAGAGCTCGTCGAGTAGAATAACTATGCAAAAAATCAGCTTAATTGGATATTATTAAGTGCCTAATCGGAACCTTTTTATCTTGAAAAGAATAGATCCGAAACACTGGATCAAATCCACTGTAATCCATGGACCGAGAGTTATATAGGCTCCGATCAAGCACTTAATGATATCTAATTAAGCTGATTTTTTGCAAAGTTGTTCTACTCAACGAGCTCTACAAAGTAAACGATTCCGATCATCGAAGCAAGACCGGGGTGCGCTCCAAGCTTCTACCAAACGGGGAGAAAGGAATCTTGTGAAAGGGATGGATGCCGTCCCCAAAATCAGACCATTGAGATCACAGGCCACCTAACCAACTCCCACAATGCCATTCTTCTTGCAAACGGCACCATCCACATTATATTTTAGTCACATGCACCAACAGGGGGCAAGCATCATCTGGGACAAGAAGGAGGAATTGGGGGAGGGGATTTGGACACATTAGCTTAATTCCTTAAAATCAGAGCACAAAGTAAAAAGCCTTATCCATAATGCGAGTTACTATAGCTAAATTAGGTGTTTTTTTTTTTTTTTTTTAATATCAGATAGCTAAATTAGGTTGGTGAGGTGTATTGCTATTTTGTTGGAGTTGTGTTTTTGAGTTCAACTCCCCATTTTATCGCCGTTGATTAAAAACGAAAAAAAGAAACTCCCTATTTTATCGAAACAAAAGCCATATGTAGAGATGAACTCGATCTAATTGCTAAATTGTACTAGTAAATAAGAAACCACTAACAGCATATGAAATATTAACTTTGAGAACACAATTTTGTTAATTTCTTGTCTACTTTGACCATACATATATAGATGGTCAAGATCATATCAGTCATCACACATGATGAGTCCCCACCATATATGTACTCTCTAGAACTTTCCTGGATTAGGACTTGGGGCAGGTCATTTCCTCATTTCCTTTATCCAACATGATCAAAATTCAAAGGTCCTCTCAAAGAGAATGCTAGCTTTTTTGACCAGCTAGCTAGTCATGAATTTCCAGAAAGAAAACTATTGAACACAAAAAAATGTTACTCCTGTTGGATGCAGACACATATGCACATGGATGGGTGCATTTTGGGGAGACAATCTTTTCGTGGGTCCCCACCCACATTAATATTTTGCTTTGCGTGGAGAATGAACAACCTAATTTCTTACAAAATTAACCGAGTAAATGGACAATACTGTCCGGAGGCCGGCTGGTGGGCTCATTGGACAGTAGTCCAAAGGATAGATTTCTTCGCCTTTTTTGCTTGATTGGTTGTCTGATTTCCATCGGCGCTT
Organism: Rhododendron kiyosumense; assembly: GCA_019656275.1. Taxonomy (NCBI): domain Eukaryota; kingdom Viridiplantae; phylum Streptophyta; class Magnoliopsida; order Ericales; family Ericaceae; genus Rhododendron; species Rhododendron kiyosumense. The sequence continues at coordinate 551,818 of BPLS01000201.1, read as the reverse complement.
GTTGCTGCATCTGATATGGACTTCTGCCATCTTAAGGCATCACAGTGTCTAGTAACCTATCTTCTCTAAGCCGGCCTTGGATCAGTCTGCCTAGGCAGTAACATGAAGAGAGCTTTGTGCTCGTTTTGTGACTTAGGCACTTGTTTTGCTTCTTTGTGCTTATTGTTTATCATTTGTTTTTCCTCGATTGGCTTGTTTTCCTTATCTCTACATTGGATGAAAAATTTGTAGATGCCAGAAGGCTTTATTGGAAATTATTTGCTTCAATGATTAAAAAAAAATGTCTTCTTTTTGAATCATGAGGCCCTATTTTGACGACTACTTTGACAAACTCCTACATCAATGTAGGTTAGCTATTTATGGAGAAATCACAACCGAATACGTAATTCGGCTCCATGTCCTTCATTTAGTAAGGCAGTGGTTGAGAAAACCTAACGAATATATATGATTAGGGGGAAAAAATTCAAGAAGACTAGCTTGGTATGCTATGGCAATGGTGGTGAGAGATGAGTTGGAGTTGATCTAAGACCTCTAACCAGATGGGTCGGATGGGGTACAACACTGGCCGCACAGCATGCCCCCTGAAAAGCTCAGTCCTCCATCTCAATCGCAACAAAAAAAAGGTGAGAAAGGAGGGGCACCATTCCCTATTTGATATTTGGAAAAGGACAGAACCAAATCTTGATCAGGGTGTGGAAACTCTTTAACAGTATTGTCAATTGTGTTTATGTGGATAAGGCACACATGGGGTGTGGACCCTAAAATCTATCTATATATATATAGTCGATCTGACTGATCACTTCATGTGATTAGTGGCAACATGTGTCATTACTTAGCTGGACTCTTCCTCACCTTCCTCTTGGAATTTCTAGGGGATGGCTACAAGATTTGGGATTCACTTCTGGCCTTGAGATTGCATTGCCTGGAGTTGGAGGGAACGTTTGGTCCATGAACAGTACTAAGCCACTCCCATTTGTAGTCCCATGATTTTTTTTCCCAATAATGCAGAGTGTTTCGGGTTAGTTTGCACTCATCATGCACCTCGGAATGAATCTGTACAATCCCTCTCACAATTGTTGCACACGCCTACATATTGAGATGAGGTGGCCGGACATATAGATTTAAGGATATATCAATTTTTTTTTTTTGTGTAAAAACGGTTTTTGAAAACAGTTTTTTTTATTTTTAAAAAAAAAAAGTTTTTCAAAATAACAGTTTTTTAAAAACTATTTTTTGTAAAATTTTCTAAAAAAAATAGTTTTTAAAAGTTATTTTTTGAAAACATTGTTGAGAGAGAGAATGTTTTGTGTAATGATGGGTGTATTTGATTGAGAAAATGTGGGGATCATTAGATTTGATTATTGGCAAAAAGTTATTAATTTTGATTATTCAAAGGCCAAAATTTGATGAGTTGTTAAGACATTGCTAAGTTTGGTTATTACAATGTGAGCACTTTTTTAACAAACATTGTTAACTTTAACAACCTTTTAGTTTTGATTATTACATTGCGGATGCTCTAAGGCAAGTTTTCATTTTGTTCTTACCCTTCAACCAAAAACACTTATGTTATATTTGGAATCCGCGGAAAAAAGGTTTCATTTTGTTACTACAATCAAAGACAATTTGTCTTTACCGGCTCGTCAATAACCCATAAGACAAGCTTAATTTTGGGAAAATGACGGTCAATGACGTGTTTTGATATTAATATCTGTCAAGGACATTTTCAACATTAACAAATATTCTTAGTATGTCCTTGACGGATATTAATTATCAAAAATACATCCTGAGCCATCATTTGCAAATATTAATTATCAAAACATATCATTGGCCGTCATTTCCCTTTTCCCTTTGAATATTAAATTTTTGGTATCCCAGCCCAATGGGGTAAACGCATTTCAAGCCCTTAAAAAACATTAGAGTTGGGCTGAGGAAGCCCAATCGTTGGCGGGTTAGACGAACCTAGCATGGGCTTTAAAAATGATGGGCTACCGCCCTTTGATGATTTGGATAGTGTGTTCAAGCATCTCCTTTCCAGCTCTGTTTGGAACACGTGATCAAAAGGAAGGGAAAATTTTCTGTTCCCATGTTTGGTTTGAGAGAAAAGAGAAGAAAAAATGGCAAAACATGGTTCTAGGAATAGTAAACTTTTCCCCTTTTCTTTCTCCGTGTGTTCAAGCTTCGAAGCCCACATGGCATCTCCTTTCCAACTTTGTTTGGAACATGTGATCGAAAGGAAAGGAAAATAAGGGAAAGTTTAAAAAAATTCCCTTCTCTTGTGTGGTTTGAGAGAAAAGAGAAGAGAAAATGGCAAAACAGGGTTCTGGTTCTAGTTCTAGGAATAGTAAACTTTTCCCATTCCCTTAATTATTTTTCCAATACTGTTCCCTCGCTTTGCACAAGTTCCAAACGACGAGGATTTGATTATCAGCAATCAATTTAGTTTAAAAATGTGATTACTAATTGAGTATATCAGTAGAAATCATATTTGTAGTCGCATGATTTTTTTTCCAATAATGCAGAGTGTTTCGGGTTAGTTTGCACGCAGCACGCACCTCGGAATGAATCTGTACAATCCCTTTCACAGTTGTTGCACACGCCTACATATGGAGTTGAGGTGGCCGGATTCAAAAACTGTTGATAAGGATACTCGAACTTGAGATTTTAAGAGGAAGTAAATTCCTAAGTCCAAGCCAAACCACCAAGCCACCCCCATATTCGCTTGTTTTCCAAACCAAATTGTAAATATTTTTGTTTGGAACTTAGATAAAAGAAAGGAAAGGAAAGGAAAGTGAGGAGAAAAGTAGAGAGAAAATTTCTTCTTTGTTTTGTTATTTTCCTTTTTGTTTCCTCTCAAATCAAACAAGGGAAAATTATTTTCCCGTCTTTTTCTTTCTTTTCCATCGCAGCCTTACCCATTTCTAGGGCTTAACATCGCACTCGAACTGTTCATATTGTTCAGTTTTGTATTCCTCCCGAGCTTAATGATTTGCTTGTAAGGGATTTCCTTAGTTAGTTGGCTTTTGGTTTTTTTTGTGATCATGTCAAATTGTTCACGATTCGAACTGTAATTATGTTGTGTAATATTCCCTTCGTCCCAATTTAATAGTCCTATTTGGGAGTTCATGTCACTTTTTAATTGATTATATTTTGTAATTTATAATATTTTATGTGATTTAAAAAATATTGTATTATAAAACTAATCGAGATCTATCAAACAAAATCTATATTCGGCATGAAATTTATTACGGATTTAAAGATATAACTAATTTTTTTAACCGGTTAGAATAGAACGAGAAACAATTAAATTAGGACAGAGGGAGTGGGTTGTAAGGCAAGTTTCATTTTGTTCTTACCCTTCATTCAAAAATACTTATGTCAAATTTGGAATCCGCGGGAAAAAGGTTTCAATTTGTTTCTACAATCAAAGACAATTTGTTTGTACCGGCTCGTCAATAACCCATAAGACAAGCTTCATTTTGGGAAAATGACAGTTAATGACATGTTTTGATATTAATACCCGCCAAGGACATTTTCAGCATTAACAAATATTCTCAGCATGTCCTTAGTTGATATTAATTATCAAAATACGTCATGGCTGTCATTTTCCCCTTCATTTTCCCTTTGAATATCAAATATTTGGTATCCCCGCCCAATGGGGTAAACGCATCTCAAGCCCTTAAAAAACATTAGAGCTGGGCTGAGGAAGCCCATTCGTTGGCGGGTTAGACGAACCTAGCATGGGCTTTAAGAACGATGGGCTACCTCCGTTTAATGGTTTGGATAGTGTGTTCAAGCTTCGAAGCCCTCAACCTGGCATCTCCTTTCCAGCTCTGTTTGGAACACGTGATCGAAAGGAAGGGAAAATTTAAAAATTTTCTGTTCCCATGTTTGGTTTGAGAGAAAAGAGAAGAAAAAATAGCAAAACAGGGTTCTAGGAATAGTAAACTTTTCCCATTTCCTTTCTCCCATTTTCCTTAATTATTTTCCCAATACCGTTCCCTCGCTTTCCACAAGTTCCAAACACCGAGGATTTGATTATGAGCAATCAATTTAGTTTTAAAATGTGATTACTAATTGAGTATATCACTAGAAATCATATTTGTATTTCAATCCGTTTAAAAGTACGAATAACAATAAGACAGACAATGTAGGGAAAGACTACAACACACACCTCTTATTTGGGTGTGTATCATATGCACTCTCAAAATGTTATGAATTATAGAGAAAATGTTACGAATCGTGTTGCTAAAAAATTACGAATCGTATTGCTAAAAAATTACGAATCATATTGCTAAAAAATTACGAATCGTATAAAGGTTACGAGATACACCAAAATGTTATGAATCATAATGAAAATGTTACGAATCGTATTGCTAAAAAGTTATGAATTCTAGAACAAAAATTAAGAAACACGCTAAAATATTATGAATGAACCATAAAATAACCTAGGTAACAAACACAACACTTAACAAGGCTTAACCAATAGATAACCTAGGCGATTGCTCAGGGCCTTGTCCTAAAAAAAGAGAGGATGCCCCCCAATTTTTATTCCTTTTAGGGCTTCCCCTAGTCCCTACTACCCTCAAATGACCAGCTGGAATTTGGCTTCGCAAGCTTAAAACAATTACAGTCGATTCCTTTCCCACTAGAGTACTGTTTGTTGGTGGTTCGTAGGCATAGAAAGCCAGCAATCTAAATCTCAAATGAGAAACAAAAAGGGGGAGACATCCAAAATGAATGCGACGAGATTCAAAGAAAGAGCATGTGAATGCTGAAGATGCTACGAACGTGATGAAGGTAAAGGAGCCGGAGGAGGCCATGAAAAAATTGACAAAAGAAAGTGGGAAGCAGAATGCAAGTTAGAACTGTTTAGATCATATGAAACTTTTGATTGAAACCTTAGAAATTGCAAGGAATACGCCTCTTAATGGTTCGGTTGAAACTTTTGTTCGCATCGGATGGAGGCTTGCAGACAATTTTGCTCCAAATTGTCATATGATTATGGGAAGGACCAAATGCTGCTGCAGATAGAAAGGTGTTTTGGAAGAGAAAGATTGTCGTATGGTAAGTGTTTTGACACTGAGTGGGAGTCAGAAAGCATATCTTGAACCAGGCAAATTAGCATATTCTTATATTACTGGTAGTTGAATCACTGCCGGGATACCAATGAGGGTTTGGTTCAATTGTGGAAACTCAGACTTCGTTGGATGAAACATTGGTTCGAGTCTCCATAGCTACATTGGTTCGAGTCTCCATAGCTCCTTATCAGGACTAAACATAGTCCTAACACTACCTACACGTGGTAAAACCTTTGTTTCGGTTGACCTTAGCATTGATAATTGGCATCTGTAGCGTGCAAGCCAATTTAAACCTCTAATGTATTTTACTACTTCCTCCGTCCCTTTTTTAAAGTCCAGTATCTTATTTTAGGCTGTCCCATCATAAGTGTCCATTTTGTAAAGTTAATGAGTAAAAGTTGGTGAATTTTTCAATTTGCCCATAAAAGTAGATTCCATTTTGAAAAGTTAGTGAGTAAAAATGTAATGATGATGTTTTTATAGAAAATAAAGAGAGAAAGTGGAGGTAAAAATTAACGTAAAATATGTAATTATGATATCTTTTTAATAAGTTAAAATTACAAAATATGACACTTAAAAATGGACGGAGAAAATACTATATTTCCCCACAATAGAAGTAGCTTTCTCGATACAAAAGCATCCATGCCTTCTCATTTGGATAGAAGAATTATACTTATATCCACTTTACGACGCCAATTTGAGTCAAAAGAATTACAGTAACAAATTCTTTTAGGGAAGAGTGAAAAGAAGAAAGAAAAAGGAAACCCAAGATAGTTATGACAAGCATGGGAGAAATCAAACGTGAAACATGAAAAGTACCCAAAGTGCAAATCAAGTAATGAGAGGAAAAGCACATAATAATCTTGGCCATGACCTTAGTTACATAACTTACCTAATCCTTTAAAATGCATGTGCTTCTGCTCTCAATCTTTTTACTGCTCGCGCTCTTAATCTTCGTTCTTACAAATTTTAGTTGTTTGAGATGTGATTGAAAGATACTCCCACAACCTCGCTTGCTCTCAAGCTTACGCACGCGGATGCAAATTATGTAACTTCGTCATGACCTTTAACTGCTGATATAATTATTTTGCCCGAATATAAAGAACAAGGAAGGATAAGGCATATGTAATTTCAAAAAGAAAATCTAAACATGTCCCCTCTATTTTGCATAATTTGGAATTGTGGCAGGAACTATTGGAAATCATAGAAGGCATTAGGTAGAGTATACACACTCTCTCTCTAAAAACTAGAAACCCCAACAACCGCTGTCGTCGCTCGGGGAGAAGGCCTCCCCCTTCCCTCCTCGCCTCGCTGTCGTGGTTCCCCCTTGTGACGGGGTTGTCCAGCGACCGGTGGTATCTCACAGTCCGATGATCCGCACGACGGTTCAAGACCTGTTTTGCTTGGGGCCGACACTGTGGTAATAAGGTGTGCGGTTGGCGATGGGTTTTCTTTTCTTTTCTTTTTTTTTTTGTTTTATTTTGCCGGCGTCAGTCTGGTTGTCTTCCCGGTCTAGGTTACTCTAGATCCGGCCTATGCTAGTCTGGGTTTCCCCCAGGTCCGGTGGTTTAGGTGATGGGCGTAATAAGGTAGTTAGGGTTTGGAGGGTGGTCGGAGTAAGGATTACGATGGTCGACGGCTCTGTCGGTGGTGCTTCTTGGGGGTTTTCGGCAATGGTAGCAATGACGTCGATGTTGGGGGTGTTATGGTAGCAACTTGGCTCCCGTATGTTCACCTGCATTTTTTCCTTATTCTGGGCCGTCAATGGCAGATCAGGTGCAAAGGAGGGTTTGGTCTTCGGTTGCCGTGGCCTGTTGGAGTTTTCCGGCATTGCCTCGGTCCCTGTGCCCGGAGCTTCGCGTGACACCGAAGGCTTGCCATGGAGTCTCCCTGGAGTGTCTCCTCAGCTGGATTGGTTTCTCTTTCAATCGGCCGACGACCCTTGTGGTCTGACCACAGGATTAGATTTCTTTTTCGCTTGTGATCGGTTTGTTGTTCCAATTACATTTGTTATTATTGTGTAATAGTTTGTGCTGAGATTTCGTTTGATTTCTCTCTGCCTAGTCCAGGACGGGATTCTCATATCAACACCTAAGGTTGATTTGCTTTTGCAAGGCGTCCTATAATCCCGGAGTAGGTAGTTTGGTGCACTCCAGTATTTTGCGATGTAATATTTGCCTTCGGGCTTGAATGAATTGACTGATTTAAAAAAAAATTAAAAAAACTAAAACGTTTAGCACTGATGCCACCTGAGAAATCTCATGCCCCTCCACCAAAAAAAAATGTTGATTGCTTCTTTAAATCATGTGCCATAATACTTTCTTCTCAACAAAGAAAAGAAAAGAAGAGGAGGTAAAAAAAAAAGAACGTGAATTTGAAGACGATGCATAAAGAGCGAAGGCAGGCCCCCCAAATGCGTTGTGATCAATTTTGTTTGTACCAGTGTTCCGGTGCATTTTCAGCCATTGAAAGGGCTGGCCTTTGAGCTCAAATGGTCCGCAATGCGCCAAAGTGTCACGCGCGGGCAAAAATCAGCTCGGCTCAGGGGATTTGAGCTCAAGTATTATAGGACAAGCACCAATCAAGTAGTTAGAGAACAAGCACATTAGTCAAAAAGTAAATCTTGATAGAAGGTGAGCCATAATTATATGGCAAGGAAAGAGGATAAGATGAGAAAGAAATCAAGCCCCACAAGATAGCTGTGGCATGGCTCTTGTTCTTTAGTAAAGAGAGAACAAAAATAGTCCAAACAAAATGAAAGATCATCACTACTATAATTTACTTGTTCGAACATCCTTTTTCTTAGAAACGGGAATTGCATCCATTGCAAAAGATGAAAGAGTATATAGGAAAGCACTAATTTTTAGTATAATCCCTTCTCTCATTTTTAGTATGCGAAAATAGACCACGGGGCCTGCTGTGCACTTGTGCACAATCTGGGCTGTCCGTTCAGCCATCCGACGGTCCAAATCTCATCCCGGCAATGAACGGCTCTCCGTCGCTCATTGCCGAGATGAGATTCAGACCGTCCGTTCGAGACGGCGCACAATATGTAGGGTTCCACATTCAGTGAAAATAACAAAAGGCGGGAAATGACTAATTTCTTTCTACTTCTACTTTGGCAGATAATTTTCAGTCACGTAACAGAAAAAAGGCATCAGCAATAATAAAGAGTAGCTTCCAGATAAAGCTCAAATGGGCAAGATTCTCTATCCCCCATTGACAGCTGAAAAACAGAGGTCTAAAATGGCTCATATCTCTTTGAAGATAGGCCAGGACCATCCACAAAGAACAAACCTATCAAGTGGCTCTCCCATCCCTTTGTTCGGTTCAAAACAGCTCTAGTTTGGCAACGCAAATTTTTAAGCCCATTTAACTTTTAGTCACAATAACAATATTACCTATAAAAAAAAAAAAAGGGATGAACGGTACGAATTCAACGATACGTGGATAAATGGAGAAAAAGGAGAAGTGTGATGAATGACACTCTCCTTCATTTAATGCCAGGATTGCATAAAACTCATATACTAGGAACTCCGATAACTTTTGCGTAGATCTGTTGAAAGACAACGATCCTGCGTAGATCTGTTGAAAGACAACGATCCTTTCAACGATGAACGAAAAGGAATTCGTATCAATGTCATGCACACAAATTGCTCTCCTAGTCGCCACCAACAAACTGCGGAAACAAATGTAGGCCAATATAGGAAGGGTGTCAAGAAAGGTTCTCAGCTCATGTCATGGCCACGGAACAATGCAACAAGAAGAACCTCAGTACTAGTCCAATGCACTAGTAGGAAAAGAAATGATGGTTGAAAAAATAAAAAATAAAAAATACTATTCCCATCCAATGCAGGAGTACTATGAGAGACAATCGTTAGAGTTGAAAAAAAATAATAAAAAATACTCTCATTCTCATTAATTTTAGGCCAACATGGGCAATATGCAAAACAATTACTCACAACAAATCTTGGAAAAAAAAAAGGAAAGGTTTATGTATTACAAAGGAGAAATTTTGGAGGAAAAAGAAAAACAGATTTTGTAACTTGTGAGCTCATGCGATTGCCTAAAACAATGCACCAAGCTACCCTATACCAAATCCAATGTACAAGTAATAAGCAAATGGCAATCATTGAAGAAGAAAGAACACAATACCCACATTTATCAGTTTTGTTCATTGGGACAATCCCTTGCAAAATGCCCTACTTCCCCACAATTATAACACGCCCCACCTCTTCCTCCTCCGCCGCGGCCGCCGTACCCCCGCCCACCGCCTCCTTGGCCTTCGATATACACACTCCTACCTCGGCCGCCACCGTAACCCCACTCCCCGCCACCGCTACCGCCGCCCCGGTAACACTCCCTCGCTAAATGACCAATTCCCCCACAATTATAACACTCCACTCCGCCACCCCCTCCTCCGCCGTATCCACCTCTCCGGCCGCCGCCCCTCCCGTACCCACCGCCGCCGTACCTGCCGTAACCGCCGCCGCCGCCAAACCCCCCTCTCCCGCCAAAGCCCCCGCCACGGCCGCCGCCGCCTCCGGACCGAAAAGATCCGGCGGCGAGACTGACCACGTCGACGGCCTTGCTCCGGCCATCCTCGCCGGTATCAACGGTGAACTCGACCCGCTGGCCCTCCCGGAGGGTCCGGAACCCGTCGGACCGGATCTCCGTCTGGTGGACGAAAAGATCCTCGCCGCCGTCGTCCGGCGCCACAAACCCGAACCCCTTCTGGCCGCTGAACCACTTCACCGTCCCCGTTAACCTCTGCGAACCCGCCATTCTTATAGCAGGTTCTGGGAACAAGTAATCCGTGCTAGTGTTTCAGAAGCTCCTCCGTATCAGACGATTATAGAGATGGAGAAGAAACCCATGTTGGCCGCTGCTGAAGATGAGAGTGGAGGAGAGAGAAAGAATACGGTAATGGCGGCGGAGGTCTAAAGCTGAAATGTGGCTGTGGCAGGGTCGGAGCAATTTTTTTAGTGGCTGGTTTTGGGGTGTGGGGCCAGCGTTGGTGTGATCGGACGGTGGATAAGGGGGGTTAGTGGACTTTTTAATTTCCATCCACGGTTGAGACGCTTCTGCTGCGTTATCCATACGAACTTTTTCTTTTTGGTAGTAATCCAATTGAATGTTTCTTTTTTGGAAATGATTTTCTAACCATCTTTTTTACAATTCACGCTTTCTTTTCTTTTCCCTTTCTTTTCCTTTTATCCCCGTGAATTTACAATGTTGTTCACGGTTGTTTGAAATAGTGTGTTAAAATAAGGGCAATCAAATAAATTCATATAAATAAAGACCAAAAATATAATGTGACTTGTAAAAAAGAAATGTGAAAATCACTTTTCTTTTTTAAATTACACTATGCGCTGCGTCTAATATACACAAGTATATGTGGAAAAGAGGAGTGAGTGACTTCATTAGTAGTAATTTATTGTTCCTATTGTTCCATGAAATGAACACAATGCTAGTAAATATTCTATACAAATGCGTTTGTACTACTCAAGCTTCCAAACCTTTAATTCTACATTTTTTAGATGTTAATGTTTTAAAATAAAATTGAAAGAGAATGTGGTGAGAGGGTGGAAAAAGAGAGAGAACATAGTGAGAGAGTGCGTCGTTAGGCTTACATCAATATAACTTTTTTCTTTTGTAAATATATATGTGTGTGTGTGTGTGGAGAGAGAGAGAGAGAGAGAGAGAGAGAGAGATTTTAGTTAAGTTTTACGGCTTAATAGATAAAAAGACAAACAAATATTGTACCTTTTTTTTTGGCTTTGTTTATATTACATCTTTCACAATTGTGAATTACTTGAGTTCATTATATTAATACTTTAATTCATAACATAACCGTAGATATATGTCTTCTAGTGCACATACTAGGAACAAGTGAACAACGATACCATGCATCCAAAAGGGGGCGAAAAAAATTAAAGTAACTTTTTTATCCACCAGCATTGTGCTCTTCGATAAACGGAATCAAAAAAATTATCAATGTGATTTTTTTTCCTATTTATCGAACAGGCACAACATTATTATCTATACGAGTTTTTTAATGAAAATATCCCTCGAACTATCACCACTTTTTCTATTTTGTCATCGAACTATTTAAAACCCACCTATTGCGTGCCAATTCTAACTCCATCCACATTGTCCATAGAAAACACAGCACATGACATGTTGAAGGGCAAAAATGGGATTTGGCTCTTTAACTCCCAAATACGCTTAGGAAAATGCTGCACACACAACCAACCAAGCACAACCAACCCACACAACCGCTGACATCAGAGTGACTTAAGCACAAAACGGCGTCGTTTTATTAAGAAAAAGAAAAAGAAAACCCAGGTCGTGAATAGTGCTCCCCCTTTCCATTTCCTCTTCTCCTGCCTCCACTTTCACGTTCAAAAAATTTCTGAGACAACAGAGAGGGGCTCGCACACCCCCACCATCGGCGACGATGCTTTCCACCTCCACCGGCGACCACACGACCACGCAGCCACGCTCACCACCTTCACCAACGACCACGCTTCCCAACTCCACCACCAGAACCCAACCACAGCGCTACCCACCGCCAGCGACCGCCACCACCACCAGCTGGGAAATCCGACGTTACCCACCACGAAGGTCTCTCTCTCTCTCTCTCTCTCTCTGGTTCAATTAGTACCCTAACTGATTGCTTAGTTGCTAGGGGAAAAAAAACCCTAAATTGAGTTTTTTGAAAGGAAAAAAACCCTAATTCGAAAATTAGGATTTCGTTTTGAACTTAGAGTCAAATTGGCTTGCTCTAATGTTAAAGGGATGGAACTGAGCTGTTATGTATAGATGAATATACAAAGATTAGTTTGTTTGCATTTAATCAAGTTCTCATGTCGCAGTTTTCGTGATTGTCCTGGGAAAAAAAATGTATTTTTAAGTCCTGAAAAAAAGAATGCATACATCTTGCAAATTATTACTACATCGTGATTTAGAAACAAAAATCATGGCTTTCGTGTGTTTCCTTTTCTCTTTCGTTAGAGTGCGCAACGATCCTGTTTTGCTTCTAAACCACGGCTTGCTTTTCGTAAGTAAAAGAAATACTAGAGCATGATAAGAAGAATGATGGTGATCTTTTTATTTTCCGTTAAATGCTTTTGTTTCCTCATTGTTGGATTGAGAACAAACATACATTAGCATAGGTTGTGTAGTGACTGTAGTCTTAATTGTTCATTGGCCATTGAAAGTGCTTCATATTGTCAGATATTAAACCTAATAAAGAGCCATTGAGTTGGAGCACAAGAATAAAGATTGCTATTGGTGCTGCACGAGGCCTCGAGTACCTCCATTGTAAAATAAATCCACCAAACTCAAAATTTTCTTTGGCTGCATTTCAACGACTAATACCATATAGGATGATAGTTTTGCTGTCCTTTGGATGCTTTAACATTGTAAAGGTGCTAGGTTTTGGTTTGGTGCCCACATTAATGTAGCTCTTCTTCTCAAGAAGTTTTTATATTGTTTGTGCAGGATAATCCTTTCTTAAAAGACAAGAGGAAGTTCGTGTTTAATGTTTGTGCCAATCGGAATCATCTCGTCATTACAGAATAGGCCGTATGCAATATCATTGTTGAAACTCTTACAACTCCAATTTTATGGAAGGCTAAGAGATGTTATAATTAAATGGTGATATGTTTGTGGGCACTCAATCCTTGTCTACTCAGTTGGTGCTCTTTTATGATGGAAGCATTGGAGAAGATGCTGTTAATCGAAAGAGTTTGCTGGTAAAGATTTCAGCCTACAAAGGCTAGTGGAGATTCGAAAAGGCAATGAAAAATATTGAAGCTATTCAAGTAAATCAAAAGCCAAGGAAAATGATCAATTTGTTGTAGTTTGGAATATCAATATGTACTAATCTTTGTAATATCAAGTTGTAGTATTGCAAAAACCTAACTTTGTATGTAATTGATAATTGTGATTAGAACGGCCCTGCGAGGTTTCTAAATTTATTGTATTATGGTTTTCGTTGTGAAATGATAATTTGGCTATGAATGTGGCTTGTGCGAATGGTGATATAGAATAAGAACTGTCCGGCGTGGGCTTGTACGTAAACTGGTGTTGTTTCTGTTGTACTAACTAAGACGCGAGATGTCGGGCTAGGACCAAAAATAGGAAAGATTCTACCGAAATTTTCCAAAACCTAGCTTTGTGATTTATTGACATTCTACCAGGAATATGTCCATTTCCATTAATGAAAAAAACTAACCTATCATCAACAACAACTAAAGTAGCGCTGTTTTATGAAAGGTTATCACAAGACTAATAAGCAATTAAGTCGTAGTACACGACATGGACACATGACACGATATGGACACAAATTGAAATTTTTTCAAAACCTAGCTTTGTGATTTATTGACATTGAATATGTCCATTTCCATTAATCAAAAAGAATAACATATCATCAACAACAACTAAAGTGGCGCTATTTTATGAAAGGTTATCACAAGACTAACAAGCAATCAAATTGTAGGACACGACATGGACACAGGACACGATATAGAACACAAGTTACAAATAACCTATATGATTCTCCAACTACATAAACAAGCTTGTTTCACTTTAGAACACAAACGTGGTAATGTCACAACTTCAAAAAAGAGCAACCGCTACAAATCTACAAGACATCCCTTGAAGAATACAAAAAAAATAATACAATGCAAGTGAACTACTCTTTAACTTTTATCCGCTGCATTCATCATTTCTGTATAACTTTGTTGTCCTCCACATCCTTACCATTGAGTTTTCAGAATACTTGATTGTACTCCTCTCCAATATTGACCTTGAGCTTCCAAAATACTTGATTGTCCTCCTCCCCAAACTTGACCATTTAATAAGTTTTGTGTGAACTTAAAAAAGAAGGCATAAATTGGTTCAAGCTTGTTTCGGTTGGGCAAAAAGTTGGAGAAAATTGGAAGATGCTTCCGCTTTGTGCCATATTTGGTTGCATAGAATGTGGCATCATGTTTGGCCATATTGAGTGACTCATGTAGCTCGGGTGATCCTGCCCAACAAGAAAAAAGGATTTTGAATAATGGTTATATGAAACATGAAATTGTACAATTAAAAATAAATTTTCTTACATTTACATTTATAACACTCTCTTGTGTCCCGATATGGTGGGCAGCCGCAATCTCCTCAACCTCCTGAAATTAGTAAATAATATAACTATTGCACATTCATTAAACAAATCTATACATCCATATTAACTAGTAAGTATAAAATCATAAAGAACTTATAATTTGGATTTATCCTTGGACAATGGCTTCTTATGTGTTTGTCTTTTCTTCTGAACAACTTTTTCCAGAGCACTGATCTTCCTTTTGCATGGTGGTCTACTTTTTCGTCAAAGACCTTCCGGGTCAAGTATGTTCGTGCTTTGTTTGGGTGGTATAACCCCATCTCCAACTGAAAAAGAAACATTACGAGTACCCGTGTCATCACTAAGTGAAACCACGTTACTTTCACAAACAACCGAAACTTTCATCAACTCTCGTATACCCGTTTCATCACCATATCATACCTCTCTTCAGATTCTTCCGCTAAATCAGCAACTTCATTAAAGAGATTGCACATGTTATCATGCCGACGCACTTCAATTGACGTTGCCGACTTATCGTAACAAATCCGAACTTTAATGTGGACCATTTTCACATTTTTGCACCATCTTCTCAACACATATTTGTTAGGAACTCTTTCAATTCCCCTTTGATGCCATACATACAGTTGATGTTTACACACCATCCCACTAGACTCGAACAATCGACAATTGCAATGTGCTTCATTGGTTTCAGCATTAAAATTGACAGTAAATGGCACTTGAATCCTCCTTTATCTTCTCTTTCTCCAATATTGACTCACTCATTTATCTCATATTCAGACACAATTTCTCCAACTGTTGCCGGCTTCACACAGAAACAATGAAGTTTTCCATAAAATTGTTTCTGAAACTCCTTAACCTTTGCATTCGTGTAAACACTTTAGAATTGCTTCTCCAACTCATCTTCAGTTATTAATGGGATGCAAGTGTGCCAACTTTTCAAATCTTCTTGATTTTCACTTTTCACCTTATTCGACAATGCATTTTCATATTGTCCTATAAATTGTTTCAAGGTTGTCTTTGAATGAATGTAACCATCAAAATATGCATTCATACCCTCGCTTCTTTGTGTGGATGACATCCCCGCCCAAAACACATCATTCAAATAAGCAGGCACCCACCGTTCCCTCTCCAAATACAACCCCTCTAACCATGTGTTACTTTGAAGCTCGTACTTTTTAATGAATATATCCCAAGCATCCTCAAATTGTTTTATTGTAAGTGAAGCACAAACTGCCCTACGCATACACCAAGTAATTTTCTCATAGGCATTGCACCCATTCAACTTTTCCGGCACCTTTTTCATAATATACTATATGCACCACCGATGTCGGGTATTAGGGAATATATCTCATATAACATTCTTCATGGCCATACATTGGTTGGTAATAATTGCTTTCGGAGCACAACCCCATATGCATGTCTTCCAAATTTAAAATAACCACGAAAATGACTTTGTGTCTTCGTGAGAGATGAGTCCGCATCCCAATAAAACAGACTGACCACGCCTACAAATGGAGCAAAAGGCATGTCATGCCTGTTTACCATGTAAGTTGTGTTAAATGTCACAACATCACCGAACTCCTTATAAGCTGCCCTACTCTTTGCATTAGCCCAGAATACATTTCTCAGTCGACCCTCATCATCCAAATCCATAGCAAAAAAGAAGTCAGAATTGTCGGTTTTCATCTTCATGAAATAATTATGCATCGCCTCAGCATCTCCTTCCACAAGTAGTGAACGTCGCACTTTATCAACATGATTTCGGCAATCTTTTTGGATATATGGAAGCTTACCAGGTCCCCTAGCCTCAATCTGAAGTGAGGCATAAGTCTGGTTCAAATTAATCCCAACTTTATCATTCAATTCCAGTCTTCTTTTCACATGTTCATCAAGTACCCTATTGCTCTTCAAATACCTTGCCTTTCCCGGACTCTGGTCATGATTGTGAACTAAAGCAACTCGGTTTAACCTCCACTTTCCATTCGGGTGCAATACAACGGTAACATGAGCTGGACAATTAATTTTTGATTGTGGTCGTGGTTTGATTGGGTTGCTTGTTGTCACCCTTGCCTTTCCAGTACGATTGCATGCTATAGTTACATCCTTCAACTTTCCATCTTTTCCCTTTCTCGATGTTCTTTTTGCCACAACAAACCCTTTTTCTTTAGCAAATCTTGAGTAAAACGAATAAGCTTCCTCCGATGTATCAAATATCATTCCCTCTTTCGGTTCTTCAATTGTATCTTCACAATTTTCTGTTGTCTCCTTCCCAACTCCGGTAGTATCTATTTCACCACACTTTTAGTTTGACGGACTACTCCATACCTCTTGTTGTCTTGGTAGTTTCCACTCTATGCGGCCTCTTCTTCTTCTACACACTCTATGTTTGGAGGCATTACCGACGGAATAGAATCCGATGACATCATCTATTAGTTAAAAAAATGAAACAATTACATACATGCCAAATCCCATTTTACCAAAATAATAAACTCATAATGCAATGACTAGAGTGAACAACAATATAAGTTAGAATAAGCTAGAACACGAATTCTATTTCTAACAAAGTCCCTTCACATATTCATACAAATATACAACTTTTAACTTTCACAAAATCACTCTCCAAAAAGGGGCAAAAAAATTCGGACATAATAATTGATTAATATTCCACCATAAATATGACCAGTACCTTCAACGCATGACTAATTGCCCATGCCAAAAACTGCTCTATTTCGCATTAGGGATTCTTTTTACAGAAAAACTGCTCTATTTCGCATTAAGGGTTCTTTTTTTTTTTTTGCAGCAAGTTAGTTTAGGATTTTCTCTTTCCCTTTCAATTTACAAGCTTATGTACAAAAATTGATCAGTGGTCCATCAAAAATTTGTCTTTTTCTGTTGATTGCACTTCAATTCCGTCAAAAAAAAAAGAACAAACAAACACCAAGTTTTGGCTTCAATTGTAACAAAGTTACAAAGCACTTACAATTCTCATGATAAGCCCTAGATATTACCTGTTTTATTCCTTGACTCTAAGACATCCACATAAATGACAGAAAGTGTAAAACCAGCTGCAGTAAAGTGTACAAACCATGTAATTGCTGGAAAAGAAGGCCCCTCTCTGTCGCCTTGAAGCTGGGGGAGTGCGCCGGGATTGGGTCGCTGATGGTGGTGAGAGTGCGCCAGGATTGGATCGGTCGGAAAGCCCTTCTCTCTCTCTCTCTCTCTTCTCTTCTCTTCTCTTCTCTTCTCTCTAATTTTGAATTTCTGATTGTGAAGGTGGAGGGAAAGGGAAAGGGGAAGCGCCGTTCACGACCCGAGTTTTCTTTCTTTTTTGATTTTTTAATAAAACGACGTCGTTTTGTGCATAAGTCACGCTGACATCAGCGGTTGTGTGGGTTGGTTGTGCTTGGTTGATTGTATGTGTAGCATTTTCCATATGGTTAACCCACACTCTTACCCTCTCTCTCTCTCTCTCTCTCTCTCTCTCTCTCTCACACCCACCAGACGCAAGAAGCAGTCAAATAACCGGGCATTGGTCGGAAGCGAAGAAGCTGAGAGTCCTCGTGAAGAAGCAGTCAAATAACCGGGCATTGATTGGGGAGTCGGGTGTCGTTCCGGAGTTGATTCATCTGCTCTAGTGTAGTGATTGTAATACATGGTTTGAGAGTGAAACGATCTTCACTTATATCTAAACAGGAAAGGAGATTGGGGTTTGGGGGAACCATTTTCTCACCACATGATTCTGTTCATCCAAGGGAAAACAAGCCATGTTTGCATCGGAGTCTATCGCCGGCGCCGGAGCTGTCAAAGCCCTTATTTTTGTCTTGAAATTGGGAAAAGGGTAAAGCTATTATTCTCTGTCTTTCTTCAAATTGGAATATTTATATATATAAAGAAACAGGAAAACAGAAGCAATTTTGGGGGAGGAGGAAGAGGCAGTATAAATAATCTCTGTAATTTATCCCCATGTGTGAGTGTATATAGAGGCCAAAATGGAGGGAAACCCACTGGTTTTGCGGCCAGATGTGTTGGGATTCGGGAAGGGTGGAAGTACTATTCTGTTCTTACATAGGTGGATTTTGGATAGGTCAAGAACGAAATAGGTGTTTTTGGTAGTTCGAGGATAAAGAAAAAAAAATGGTAATAGTTCGAAGGATTAAAGAAAAAAACTCTATCTATACTATCCAATAGCATTTGCTAAAATTAATTTTTTTTCCCTTCTTTTTTTACACTTTATAGAACACCGCAAATCTCTTTTAACCTATAAAGGATGAGTCCTTTTTGGTGCGGACAAAAAAAAAATTAAGCTGACCCATTTTTTTCATTTCCCTAATTGGACAAATATTTACATTCTGTATTTGTATTCTCTCAATAATTGTAGGGACAAAAATGTAAATACATAATACACGGAACCACCCACTCAATTGCAGTTTCCTAATTCTTAGAGAGAGAAGCAAATGCAGTTTCTAGGTAGAAGCACACACATTGGGTGTGCACCCATTGGGACTCGGGGATCCTGTGGTGAGCTCCCGCACCACAGGGTTGTAGTGAGTTCAAAACGACATAGTTTTGATTAATAAGCCACACCCTTAAACTATAACATATGCTCTGAAAAGTAGGGGATAATAATTCTTAAATACTGATGGAAATCAATTACGAGCCCTAAAAAAGACACAGTTTTCCCGCTCCGATCGATTCACTCCTCCTGCGTATAATGGCTCCCCCATCGCCGACACCCACTTCCTCGCCACCACCGGCGTCGTCCACCATCCACTGTCGATCCTTTCCCTCCGATGTCTCCCATCTCCACGGCTTCATCCCCACCTCGTCGCCCAGAACCACCACCGATTCATCTCGACCGGCGTCTCCAAAATGGTAGGAATCACTTATTCACATTGTTTAATGCAATCAAGACATTGTCTAGTACTCGATTTTAACAATCATTGTTTAATACGCCTTATGCATAATATTCTATTCACCATTGTATAAAGTTAAGCTTTACTATTCCTTTCTTATTAACCTTAATGTTCTCAACATAATTTTAGAATGGACGATGGTGGACTTGAAGAGCGAGAAATTGATTGGTCCAAAGTTTACTCTATTGGATTTGGAATGGAGTTTGACACAGAGACTGCTGCGTATGATTTTTACAATTATCATGGAAGGATATGGGATTTAGCGTTAGGAAAAGTTCAACAATACCATGACTTAGAAGGATCATTCAAGATTGCGATAAGCTTGCATAAAAGGGAAAAAAAAGAGGTTTCGATGGAGATTAGATGCAAAGGATTGTGCATCTAAGAGGAGCAATGTTAGCGTGGAGGAGAAGGTGTTAGGATTTTTATTCCCAGAAATTTATTTGTCACAAGAATTGCATGGGTACACATAATTTAAAAACTCAACAAGTAGATGCGAGAGGATATACAAGTAATCAAAGTAAGAAAAATGTTGCCTGTGAGAATGAGAGTCGTGTGATCACTGTTTTAAGGCTAATATTCCTCTTATCGTGAAGGTTCCACCGGATGTACTAGCCCTAAGATTAAACCCAAGAGCTCACAAGCATTCCTCATCCGATATTCACGACCACCGAGAGGTTTGAACAAGTCACGAATCGAGTTGCCCAACTCTATAGAAAATAGTTTATGAATACTCTGAAACTCTCTTTCTTTTTTGTGTATATTTTTCATATGCTTTCTCTATTTCCACACACATAACACTTGTATGGAGTACCCATATATATAGATGTAATAGGTATTAATAGACATAATAACAATCATAAATTCCCTTAAATCTTGTAACTAATTTTGGTTTAATGTAAACATAATTTTGTAACGGAATAATAATGAAGATGATAATAGAGGAATTAATATTTAACATTTATTTTATTAAAAATGATCCAACAAAAGGATCCCAAATTGGTAAAAGCTGCACATTACAGGAATCTATGTCCAAAGATGGTAAAACTAAGAGCTCGGGCCTGCCATTTGAAAGTTGCATATGATTTTATGGACAAAATGTTCCTTGAGGAGGGAGACTCAATTGAAGAGGGAATCAGAGCGGTAGACGTTATTCATTCTAACCTTGTACAAGCCAAGGGCTTGAAAAGAAAAACCGCTCCACGCAAAGGTGGAGCTAGGCTAAAACCTTGGCATGAGAAGGTTGGAAAGAGAAGAAGAGTTGCTTCAAAACCTACTCACCTTAGTCAGGTGTTAAACTTAATTAACTGCTTGATTTCAAATTTTTAAGTTATATAAATTGTGTTAACATGTCCTTTTTTGGCTAGGATGATCCTATTCCGTACATACCAGAAATGATCAATTGCGGTTCTAATTCTCGATCAACACCTTCGTCCTCTGAGGTATGTAGTGTAGTTAGATTTATAGTAAATTTTTTTGATGTATGGTATAGGCTTTGAGTTAACTTCATATTTATCTTTCTATTTTTCAGGCGACGGCAACCCAGTCATTCTTGCCGGATGATGTCTTTTTTAGTTTGTTGTCTGATCCACAATATTCTTCACAAAATTGAAGTATAATGTAGTACTTTTGACTTGGTTGTTTTTTATCTTTTTGTAATTGGATAGATGATACTTGTTAACTATGGATTGAATGGATCTTTCTTTGGCATAATGGATTATTTCATTTTGGGAATGCAGGTTTGGAAGACAAGTAGGCTGATAATGTATCTTTGTGCAAATGGGATTAATTAGTTCGATCGATGGAAGTTCCATTCGGACAAGCATACTGTAGATTGGGGAATGGTGCTTAAATGGACTTTTTTTGGGGGAGGCAAGCCTGGGACCAATCAGTTTGATCAAATGAAGCTCGCTGCAGACTTTTGGCATTGGTGCTTACTCGTCTACAAGGACCATAGCTATCTTTTGGCATAGTTCTTGGAACAATTCTGTGGGTTAATCCACAGTCCTTTATGTACTTTTTATTTCTTTCTTTTCTTCACTTGTTGGGATGCTAATTTTTTGTTATGATGTCATATGCACTGGTCTCTTATCGTTGTACATCGCTCTATAACTCTCTATTTTGGCTTATTAGTAATATCGATCACTTTTTTTGCTATTAAGACAAATAATGGTGTTCATAGTTGCAATCTGTAAGTTGAGAGTGGGCTTTTCTTTAGATCTGCTCATGTGGTCAGTTTATATTGTGAAGTGCACTTATGGAACTTCTATCCCTTGCTTTGCACAATAAGGGGATTTTGATCATGATTCTACCAAAATCTGTTTTGTTAGTAGGTCACTGCATTCATCCGAAACTGCTTTATAGGTCCATATCTCATATTCAAAACTGCTTGACACATTATTCTCAATTCTAACTCTACACCTCAATGAATGAAAGGAGTTGCCTGGTGATGTAATGCCCTCGTGGGCATCGAACATTCAAGAGCAGTCATCTAATCCCTTCCAAACTCCACTTGAAATCCTCCTCTGCATAATCTCTGATGTTGTATTTCTGTTGGATCAACACGGCCAGCCTTGTTTTAGCAATATCCTACAAGGTCACGCACTACCTCACAGCAAGAGAAAAACAAACTTTAGCACCAATTTTGATGCAATTCTGTTTTGAACTGCAAGCCACACAAAAAATCTACTTTGGTTGTGCACAGACCCATCCAATGTAAAAAAGTTTCTGGTTTTTAGCAAATTCCAAATTCTCCCAGCTCATATATGCAGATTGTACCATGTGCATAGTATTCTGATTCCCAAATCCATAAAAGTTTATGTTCCCTAGCATTTTCGCTTTTCTTTCCAAAACTTCACCAATCTAATGTTTCAAAAAAGTTCATATCTATTGGAGACGCCAGTCGGATGAATCGGTGCCGGTTCTAGGTGACAAAAGTGGGGATGAAGCCGTGGAGATGGGAGACACCGGAGGGAACATATCGACGGTGACGCCGGTGGTGGTGAGGAAGTGGTTGATTAGCACGAAGAGTGAATTGTTCGATCTGATTAGGGCTCGTTCCTTTTATAGCGGTATTTAAGAATTATTATCCCCTACTTTGCAGAGCATATGTTACAGTTTAAGGGGTGTGGCTTATTAATCAAAACTATGTCGTTTTGAACTCACTGCAACCCTGTGGTGCGGGAGCTCACCACAGGCTCCCCGAGTCCGCACCGATAGACAAACTTGCAAGTTCTCATGTTCAAACTAACTTTTTCCCTTGCTTTTGCATAGCTGTGTTTTCTTTCAAATGAAGGAGGGAAAGTGCTGGCTGCTCCAGTTTCTTTCTCAAATCACTACAATGGAGGGTGGAGACGGGATCAGTGCATTGCCCGACGCGATTCTTCACCAAAACCTCTCCGACGTCCACATCCAAACCGCAGTTCAGACCTCTGTGCTGGTGAAACCCTCTCCGACGTCGACATCCAAACCGCAGTTCAGACCTCCGTGCTGGCGAAACGATGGAGGTTTGTTTGGATTTCCTTACCTAACCTCGACTTGTACCATGAAAATTTTTTGCCCAGACCGGGGTAATGTCGTGACTTACCTCTGGACACCAAACTCTGTCGTTTCAAATGTTTCGTCGATGGGGTCTTGTCTCGGAGAGACAACTCGGATATCTTCGCCTTGACCTTGGTATGCCCTTGTCATCGTGAAGGAGATCCGAGCATTATCGAGAAATGCTTGTGTTACTGTTTATACCCATTTTTGGCACCACGGATCGGGCCAGTCGTGATTGGATGTTAAATTAATTCTTTAATTAATTTAGGCCGAGAATGGGTATTTGATTGGTGATTAATCATTGGGCCATGGGTATTTTTCCATTTGGGCCTAAGAAGCACAACCCTTGTAAAGAATTGCGGCCCAAGGTCTTTGAGAGGAGCAGCCCACGAGAATTGGGCCCAAATGACACGCAGCCCATATTTAATTATGGCCCGAAGTCCTTTAAAAAGTGTAGCCCACGGTTTAGCCCATATGGGAAATGATGGTTCGACCCGTGGATGTAGCTCACGGTTCTAGGCTAACAACAAGGTGCTGAAATGAGGTGCGGAGCAAGGCCCATGAATGTAGGGAATTGGTTATGTTTCTGGCAGTTGGGTTTGCTTCAATTCAAAGGCCAATTGACCAAGTCAATTGGCCATGTGTCACCAAGAGCACAAAAAAGGGGGGAAGTTGGGAGATATTTCTACCTAAGCATGGGACACGTGTCAACATACAAGAGGCCCATTCCCCATGATCGAACTTAACTGCCATCAACCTCTGAGCAACTGCCCATGATCGAACATGCATGAAAAGTGGAGCAAATCGTGGGACATGTGGCAGCTTGTGGTGCAATGCAGAAACCGGATTCAAGCCTGAATCAGCTTGCTGTTTTGCTTATAAATAGCAGAATTAAAGACAGAAAACGGGTCCAACACCAATCAAAGCTAACGCTTACAAACAAAGTCTTCCCAGCGAAGCACACTTTCCTACTTTCAGCAAAGTAGACTATCGAATATTTAGTATTCAACCCCATTCGAACTAACTTCTTCAAGTAGTTTGAATT